>CAUYTI010075727.1:0-29953 GCA_963575145.1 Galago senegalensis | reverse complement strand
GTGCAAAGACACTGAACAAAAAAAGATAAAACTCACAACAGTGAAAAATGACTAACCACCAAATTCCAGAATTGTGAAGAAACTGGGAATAATTCTAAGGCAGATGGGGAGGATGGGGAATAAACAGGATAGCTCTCAGCTTACATCTTAGCTCGACTTCGGCTCTGTCATTTGGACCCCTGATGTCCATATTGAGCAGAACACTTTGTAGTCCTGTGAGGGAAGCCGAATATATTTCTATGTGTCTCTCCTGCCACCACCTGTTCCCCTGCCTCTTGTCCCCACTTAGGCTGCCATCTCTAGGCCAAGCTCCCAAATCTCAGAAAAATAGTCACCAGGAAGTAGTGGTCTGCTGGCACCGCTCCAAGGCCTGTGAGTGCAGTGGACTCACCCTGAAGGTGACCCTACAGGGTCACACCCTTGAATAATCCCCTCTGCTTGAGCACAGGTGGAAACTGTCACTTGCTTCTAGCCAGTAGAGGATGGGGAAGGGGATGGATGTCACTTCTGAGATTATGTTACATTATCTAAGACTCTGTCCTAGTGGATTGTAACAAGAGATTCTTTGCTGGGTATGAAGAAGTGAGCTGCCACATCTTGGGTTGACCTGAGAGAGGGCCACAAGCAAGGGACTGCGGGGACCTCTGGAAGCTGAGAGCAGCCTTGGCTGGAAGCCAGCAAGGAAGCAGGAACCTCAGTTCTATAGCCACAAGAAATTAAATTCTGCCAACAACCCCATGAACTTGGAAGAAGACTCAGAGGTCCAGAAAGAAATGTAGCCCAAGTGACATCTTGATCTCAGCCCTGTGAGGCCCTGCTGAGCAGAGGACCCAGCTTTACCATTTTTTAGACTACTGATCCATGGAACCGTGAGATCATAAACATGTTTTTTGTTGTTTTTCAGACAGGGTCTCAGTCTGTTGCCAGGGCTAGAGTATAGTGGTGTCATCATAGCTCACAGGAACCTCAAATTCCTGGGCTCAAGCAATTCTCCTGCCTCAGCTTCCCATGTAGCTGTAACTATAGGCATGTACCACAATGCCTGGCACATTTTTCTATTTTTTATTTTTTGTACAGATAGAGTTTCACTATGTTGTTCAGGCTGGTCTCGAACTCCTGGCCTTAAGGATCCTCCCACCTCACAAATGTATGTTATTTTAAGTTGCTAAGTTTGTAGTAATTTGTTATATAGCAGAAGAAAACTAATACAGGGAGTAATAGTCTATGACAGTGATTTTCAACCATTGTGCCATGAGAGGATCTAACGTATGCCGCAAAAAAAAATTTTTTTTTTGAGACAGAGCTTCAAGCTGTAAGCTGTCCCCCTGGGTAGAGTGCCATGGCATCACAGCTCACAGCAACCTCCAACTCCTGGGCTCAAGCGAGTCTCCTGCCTCAGCCTCCCAAGTAGCTGGGACCACAGGCACCCGCCACAAAGCCTGGCCATGCAGATTTTTTTTTAAGGCTTGTTTCATTTTCATAAATTTTATGCCCCCCCCCGAGGAAAGAGCTAAGATGTCAGATTTTGCAAAAATACCTAGGAACCCTAAATCAGTGTGTGACCTAAAATAAATGTTACTGATGTATGAATGGTTCCTGATCTAAGGAAGGAGAATGGTGAATTCCTGGTGTAATATGAGATTATTAATATTGTAATCAATGTTTATTTTTAGATGTATGCTTGTTATACATAACTAGCCTTAGAAGGTCAATCATGAAAAAGGTCGTACGTAGGAGAACCTTTTTGGTTTACGAAAAAGTATGGAATTGAGTGTTGGATATAATGACATTGAACTGGCAGGAGACAGGCTAATCTATCTTTTGGACACTGAATCTCAGTGATTCCCCAGGCTGGAAATTAGTAAGTTTTGAGCATCATTAAGTTGAACAATTTTCCTTTAAAATTTTCCTTTAATGAATTTAATTTCCTTAATTAAAGTTACTAAATATAAAATCAGATGGCTAAAAGGTCAAATTCTTGGCTCTATTTTAAGATATGAAAAACTATTCAACCTGAATGATTTAGTGTAATGAAAATTAAATTCAGTTATTCATTTGACTTTTTTTTGGTATTTGGAGTTATTAAATATTGACACTTGATTCTGAACTTGCCTTATCTTTAGTCCTTGGGCTGTGACACCATTGTGATGCATAAAAATAATAATTGTTCTAAAAGCCTGTGACTGGAAAGAAGTCAAGGGTTCGCAGCTGTACTAAAAAAAATGGCAATAATGAGAAATAATCTGTTCATATACTCTCCATTACTTCTCTAAATCTATTTTCCACAATCAGAAGGAACCACACAGATATGTAAATATGCTATCACTGTATAAAACACACATAGATCCACCTCAAATCAATGGATGAAATAAAAAGGTGATACTAACAAGCTATTTCAGTAACTAGTCAGCAGTTACTCACTGGGTTGCTAATACATATTTTATCATTTGTTAAGTTTCTTCACACTATTGATAGGAATTAAACAATACAAAGGTTCAGCTATTTATAGTTTAGTTAAGGTGAAGATAGAGTTATGTAGTTTGTGTTTTCTATTTATTGCCTTAAATGCGCATACTAATTATGTGAATATTTGTTGAAGTCTGATTTTGACTTAGAAGAGCTGGATTTGGGTGTGAGATTCAGCATTTCCAAGAAGCTGTCTGGTAATGCCAATGCCTCTGGTTCATGCACCACACTAAATGAAGAAAATCCTCAGTTTTCTTCCACAGAAATGTCTCAAGAGGTCACTTTTTTTTTTTTGCAGTTTTTGGCCAGGGCTGGTTTGAACCCGCCACCTCCGGCATATGGGGCCGGTGCCCTACTCCTTTGAGCCACAGGTGCCGCCTTCAAGAGGCCATTTTTACAATTAGATACCGTGATACATGAATTGATGATGATATTTATGTGGAAATGTTCTCTTTTTACTTAGTCTTGACGAATAACGTTCTACTGTTACAAAAAAGGAAATAAGAAGCAGTAAATCACCCTTTTACATCCTTTTTTTTTTTTTTTTTTTTACTTTTCATATTATTTAATATTTGTATTTTTATATCTGGTCTTTCCAAGTTTGAAAATACATTGTATTCATTCATTGTACTTTATACTTGTTTTTTATTCCTCAAACAACTAATCTATTTATTTTATAAATAAGTGTTCTTTGAAGAGATTGAATGTTCACCAATGTCACGGAGTTTGCTTTGCCAAAATAGGCCTGGGGAACCTGACTTACACCTCGTAAGGAAGAAAGAACAGTAAAGGAGCCAAGTTCAAATAAATTATTTTTGTTTCAAAAATAAACCACTCTAGTTTAAGCAGTCTTTTAATTTGAATTTAAAAACATTAAAACACAGAATTTTGGATGTGTATTTTTTTAATGTTTATCACACCTGTTTCTCATGTTAAGCTTGGGGTTTGGGCTGATCTCTACTGTCTTTGCTGTGACTTGGACTGGTTCCTTTCTTTCACTTTCTCTGGGAATGCTTTCATAATGATCTGAATCTGAAGAACTTGATTTTTGGCTTCAGTTTCCTTCTTTTTTCCTCCCTTAGTCCCCATTTGAACACATGTCAGCAATATCCCAAATCCTAAATACCAGCAGGGCATTTATAAGTAGATTCTCCTCTTAGAAGTGACCTTGTTATATACACCATTAGCATAGCAGAGACACTGAAGGAAAAAACTACAACAGTTAAATGAAAATCAAAACTTCATTAGAGTTAGTTTTTCTCTGGGGATTGGTAATCACTTCAAAATTGGTAATCATTGCAAATCACTAAAAATGTTATTCTTAAACAAGTTGATTATAAACAACAGGAAATCATGGAGAAGCTTCCCTAATGAATGAGTTCACCTTACCTCCCAACCATCCGACAGTCAGAGGAGCTGTGGGGAACGGTGTGCCCTCTGCGCTCCTGTCTGATTAAAAGGCTGACTCTGGTACTTAGATCCCCCGGAAATGTCAGTGAGAGACACAGGTGAAGAGCTTGAGAAATGTAAAATATCATATTGGGAGTAGAGTAAGGGGTTCTGAAAAAAACAAACCTTCCCTTTGGGAAAAACACAACATATTTCTTAGAAAATAAATCTATTTTTGTAGCATTCAGGATCAAATTACTATGTTCAGCTTTCAATGGAGTCTCATTAATTCAGACACATTCAATTAAAATCTTGTGGTTCAATATGCAAGGTGAAAACACATGAAGAAAATGTCAAGCCAGAAGATAGGACACTCCGTTCAGAAGAAAAGAAAACCCCATAATGGGGTGCAGATTTGTCCCCTTGGACAAAGACACATTTTTCATTGTTTGTATAGGTCTACCAAGGCAAGGATATCCATGATCAAGGGTGTGAAAAATACTCCTGGTTTAACAAAGTCTTTACATATACTTCTAAAGAGACCCACACAGAGAGAAATTGCACTGTTGATCATCTAAACAAATATAATGCTGTTATCTTTTTAAATGCAAAGAGAGTGCAAAAGGTCAGACCAGAGTGAGTAATTTGTGTTTTGTTTATACAATAAATGAAAAGAAGTTATAAAGAAAAAAAAAAGCCAACTGATATTTCAGGTGAAAGCAATGTATTTTCTTTCTTTAAGCCAAAATACACATAGAGATTAGAGCAATTTGAGAGTTCTGAAGTCAACAGGTTGCTCAACTGAAATGTCTACAGGATCATTCAAATGAAATTAACCAGCTAAGCAGGTCAAAGATGTGATGGCTTTGTTCAAAGATGAAAACATGTGTATGCACTTGAAGCATTTCTATTAGTACCCATTATTCTTTAAAAGTAAGCAGAATTCTAAGATGGCCAATAAAATTCCCACACTTTGGTGTGCGTGCTTTGCAATAATCCCCTTTGTTTCAGTGTAGGCAGGACTATAAGTATGATGGATTTCACACACATTAATTAGGTTATGTTTTATGTTAAAGGCTGAGGAATTTTGCAAATATAATCATGGTCCTAATTCTGTTCATCTTGAGTTAATCAAAATTGAGATTATCATAGGTGGGCCTGACCTAATCAGATGAGCCTTTCAAAAGAACTGAATCCTTTCCTAAAGTCAAAGATTTGATTCATGAGAGAAATTCTCCTGCTGGGTTTGCAAAAACAAATAGGTAAGCTGTGAGAGGATTTATGGAGGCAGTCATATGGCCAGGAGCTCTAGGCAACATCCAAGAGCTGAGAGTGACCCCTGACCAAGGGTAAGCAATCCAAATGGAAGCTGTGTCCCACAACTGCAAGGAATTAAATTCTGCCCACAACCTGAATAAACTTCATGAAAATCTTGAGCGTCAGATGAGACCCTTCCCAGTCTTTCATATCAATTTCAGCACCATGAGATCCTAAGAAAGGACCCAACTAATGCATTCCAGACTCTTGACCTATGACATAATAAATAAGTCTTGTTTTAAGGTTAAAAATGTTACCACCATTTTGGAAGACGGTTTATCAAGTTCTTAAAAAGCTGAATGCAATCTTACCATGTGATTTAGCAATTGTGCTCCTTACTATTTACCCAATTAATTTTGAAAATTTAGGTCCACAGGAAAAGTTGTGTGCAAATACTCATAGCAACTCAGTTATTCATAATTGCCAACAAGTGAGAGCAACAAGATGTCCTTCTATAAGTGATTAAATGAACAAACAGTGGTGTATCCATCGGATGGGATAACATTCATCAATTAAACACACATACTAAGTTACCAAGCTGTGAAAAGATACCAAGAAACCTTAAGTACATATTTCTAAGTGAAAGAAGCTAGTGTAAAAAGGGTATATAACGTACAGTTATAATTATATAAGATTATGGAAAATACAACAATCTAGAGATAATTAAAAAACCCATTGGTTGCCAGGGGCTGAAAAGGAGGGCAGGAAAAATGAATGGATGAACCATGAGGGCTTAGAGTAGTTAACTGTTCTGCGTAATGTAATGGTGAACACATGGCATTATGCATTTCTCAAAACCCATAGAGCTGTGAAAGGCAAAGGATAATACTTAAACCATGGACTTTGATTCATTCTAATATTATAATAGGAAAATAATATTATAATATATAACATTATTATATAATAATATTATAATAGACAACTATTTTAAATTGTACACAAACTTTATGGACACCATGTATATCAATATTGACTAATGCTAACTCATTAGTTGTAGCCAATGTACCACAGAATTATTTGGGAACTGTCTGCACTATCTACCCACTTTTTTTGAAAATATAAAACTATTCTAAAAGATACAGTCTGTTAAATTTTTAAAAAGAAACTCAAATGTGAATAAAATTTGGCCTCCGCAAGAAGTGGTGATAAGGACCTGGCAAACTAGAGATTTTACAACTCATCTAAGGGTGTAATTTCTGACATACAGAAAAATGGGCCCATTGTTTCGTGATATTCTCATTTCTTAGAAAAAGCAAGAAAATGGATTTATATGAACAATATTCTGATTTTGAAATGTAAATAAAATAATTTAAAAAATTAAAAGCATAGGTTGGTATCAGATTTACAAAAAACCAATTGACTTCTACCATTGCTCATAGAAAATTTATTGGTTGATGATAAATTAGCAAAAATCTGTGGCAAGGTGTACTTTGTTGATATTATTCATATGGAAAACTTGAGTCCTAAAATAAATTAATATACCATGTGTCAGTGTTATGTCTCACACAGATCAATTCCCTAAAAGCTGATCATCTTTGAAGCAGTGATATTCAGATGCTATCTAGGGTATTTTCTTTTTGGGTTATTCAACAAAATCTAATTTGATGGCAATGAAACCTTTTCCTAACTAGAGGAAATACTGTTCCTCTGTAACAGGAGTTACAAATTATACCATTCAAAAGATAAATTTTAGTTGTACCATTCAAAAGATAAATTTTAGCTGCATTAGTCAAATGGTGGGTATACCAAGGAGAGACATTTCTAGAATGAATGGTGGCCTTTAAATCCCTTGATGTCCATCTTAGCATCAGTTAAGCAGTAGAGCTATTGCTTAATTAGCCTACTCAGTCTATTTCTCAGGCCACAGAACTCATGAGAAAGAAGTCCAGGGTGAATTAATAAAAACTACAAATTGCAGACTCAGTGTCTGTAGCACAGCGGTTATGGCTCCAGCCAAATACACCGAGGCTGGGGGTTCGAGCCCGGCCAGGCCTGGGCCAGCTAAACAACAATGTCAACTGCAACAAAAAATAGCGGGGCATTGTGGTGGGTGCCTATAGTTCCACCTACTTATGAGGCTGAGGCAAGAGAATCACTTAAGCTCAAGAGTCTGAGGTTTCTGTGAGCTGAGACACTACAGCACTCTACCAAGAGTGACATAGTGAGACTCTGTCTCGAAAGAAAGAAAGAAAGAAAGAAAGAAAGAAAGAAAGAAAGAAAGAAAGAAAGAAAGAAAGAAAGTAAGTTACAAATTGCAGGCTACTTTTAAAGAATAAAATTTTACTTTTAAGCACATGAAGGAATTATAAGCAGTACATCAAAGCTGTGCAAAGGTGAGATTCTTAGGATAATAGCTGTGTTGAAAATATAAACATGCATTACAAAAAGGCATGAATTATAACTTATATATGCCCTCGATAGAGTTGCTATAGATAGATGTTTATTGCCCTCGATAGAGTGCTGTAGTGTCACAGCTCACAGCAACCTCCAATTCCTGGGATTAGGCAATTCTCTTGCCTCAGCCTCCCGAGTAGCTGGAACTACAGGCATCCACCACAATGTCTGGCTATTTTCTGTTGCAGTTTTGGCTAGGGCTGGGTTCAAACCCACCATCCTTGGTATATGGGGCCAGAGCCCTACTCACTGAGCCATAGGCAACTGCCCATAACTTGTGTTCTTAAAATAGATAATTCTAAAAATTTTGAAAATATGCTCTACCTGTTCTACACCTTAAATTCATCCTCACTATAAACATAAGCAATTCTAAATATACACCTGATTAGAAATCTTAATAATGCATATGATCAGGTAGAGCATATTCATTGAACATTTATCGTGAAATATACCTTGATGAGGTTTATAGGTAAGGCAGCCATAAGAATTGGTCCCTTCTCTCCAGGTTCTTATATTTTATATAACATGCATAAATAAACATAGTTATGAGAAAAATTGAGTAAAAAAATATTCTTTGAGAGCCCCAAAGGTGGAAGGAAGTTCAAAGAGAAATGGAAGAAGTCTTCCTTAAAAAGAGGAAGGATTTGAGCTTCATTAAAAACTTTTAGGATTTCAACAGATGTTATGGCAGTAAATTCAAATAGTGGTACATCCCCTGGAAAATAATAGTAAAAGGTTTGTGTCCTAGACAGACAATATGTTGATGAAGGGGAGAAGATTCAGCCAGAGAAGAAACTAGAATGTTATGTTATTTCAAAGTAGCCCTCTGCTATAATAAAGACCAATTCTTTAGCCTAAAATTACAGTCATTCCTGACATCTACTGCATTTGAATATCTTGATTATTTACCTCCAAAGATGCTGTCATAATTAAAAGCACTTACCATTTTAACAAAGGAGTTTCATGAATGGGAAACCAAAACAGCTCTTTCCGGGAAGTTCTGAGAGTGAGACCATCACAAGAACAGCATCTATCACCAACATCTAACCAAATAAAAGACGTTGTTTTCAGGTGCAAAAATGCCTACAAAATGATCTTATCAGAATTGTTCACAAGATCCTATCTATACAGAAGCTCAGGTCCGGAAAATGGGGCCACATAAAGGGCATGAAAAGGATCTTCAATAGTGATGGATTATGAGGTCATGGGGTGTGGAGAAGTTGGTGTTCTGTGAAGATTAGAGCAGGGTCCATCCCTCCTTATCTTGGTGGCACTCTTATTTTTCATCTTGTTCTTAACATGGGGAGCTGAGTTCCTATTAACTATGTGTCCTGATACAGTTTGGGCGATTCCTTTGGAGACCTTATCTAGTTTAACTATCTGGGTCAATAGGCACAGCCCTAGCTTTTGTAAGTTTGTGACATAATATTGCTTGTTTTTATTAGATTGTTGCTGATGAAATTATGGCTATTTTAACTATTTTTACTATTACTAATGGTTTTAACTATTCGTACCTCTGTTTGATTATGAATTGAAGGAAGAACTATTTGTGAGTGAGCTTCATTTTTTTTACTTTTACCCATCAGCGTTTCTCAGGCCATATAAAATTAAAGAGTAGTTATTGCTGGTTATTTTTCCAAGGTGGGACTCAAAGGGAGGAGCAGGCAAATAGAAATATATTAGAGGTGAAGGTGAGTCAACTAAGCTTAAGGGAAATGGGGGAATCCAAACTCTTTCTCAAGAACTTGATATGAAGAAGAAAAATATTTGCAATTTATCCTGATGCATTCTGCAAGCTTTACAATAATAAGTGGAAAATTATGTATATTTCACGTGTGATGATGAAGATTGATGCATTATGTTCTTGTCCACGAACTGACAAGCATGAGTAAATAAAAAAGAACTTTTTGTTTGATAAAAGATATGTGGAAGACTTAAACATATCATATATATATATATAATTAATATATGTTAATAATTCATTATGTACTATATGAGCACTGAGTTAAGGATATGGGCTTAATCATTAAAAGAAATGACATTTATGAACTGTGTAAATTGATGTCCAATTAACTTGCTGCAGCTATCTTATTAAATGCCAATTAAGCGTATTAACATTCTTTACAATTTCAGCTATCAATATGAATTTAGCTGTACCTTTATTGCCATTGTAATTTTGAATTAATTACATGGTTAGATGATTTATCTTTTTCATAATTATTAAGCCTTTGCTCTGGTCTTCAAAAATATAAAATTGATAGCTCTATAAACCCTGAAGTCCCAAAGCATCACTAATTTTCTGGCTTTGTACAAAGCTTTGTGTTGAAGCCAAATGCAGATTTTACATGGTGTGTGGTATTAATTTTGATTTTTTTCTTCATTAAAAATAAATTATGATAAACCTACATAATGCATTACCAAAGCTGTTATTAGGTCTTTCAGATTGTTTTCTTTGCTATTATTACTTGAATTAATTCCTGTCTAATTACAGGAAGATTTTCTGACAACAGAGAACTTTCTTAATAAAAAGCAATAAAACATAGCCTATCAGAACACACCTATTAAGAGGCTTTTTGTAAAACATGTTTTATTTTGCTTCAACAATCCCCTGAATATCTAGCATGGTAGATAGAAGTTTGAAGTAGTTGAAAAGATTATGGGCTCTGTAATCAGATAATTTGGGGTTCAAGTTATCTCTTACAGTTTTCCTTTCTTTGGGTGTAGAAATGGATGCCATTGTGCCAATTTATCCTATTTCCTCATTATTAAAATGTGAATGATAAATACTACATATGGTTGTGCTGAGTATTAAATATAATTATCTCCAGCATATGGATGGAAACATAAATACTTTGCTTAATAAGGATGAAAATCTGTAGTCCGTGAATACTAGCATTTATCTCTATTATTTCTACATTTTTGATCTTTGAAATTATCCCATTAGTTTGAACATACCATACATGAAACATACCGCCAAATAGTTTTATATATGATGTATGGATAGAATGGATCTCAGGATATCCATTAGTCTAAAAATGCAGGCACCTAAAAGACAAGTTAGTCACATTTGGGCACATACAGGACCATTGCCTTGTTTCATTTACCTCACTATAATATAATATAAATGTTTAATGGTTAAATCCAAATTTATACAAAGACAACCATTTAGAAATTTAATTAATTATGGCTCCAGACTCATGCATCGATGAACCCAAATTCAAATTATTAAAATCAGAGGTGCCAGAGAATCAATTTTTAGTTTTGTATACAGGTAGCCATTCAGTAGAGGCTTGCAAGCAGATTTGGGTAGGGTACCATTTGCTTTTTTTGCCTTAGTTTCACCCAGTTTATGCTCTCAGAGGATGTGGCCTGCCACCACACTCTGTGATATTTAGATTTACGTTTCGACTGTAGAGGTGTAGCGGTATAACTTTTCTATGAGCTATTCCCATTAACTCTACTCTGTGCCATTCCCTCATCATCTCAGCCCACACCTTCTCTCTGTGTGTAAAGAATGATAAGGGGAAATCGGACTCCTCCTTTCTCTCCCCCTTCCCTGCCTAAGCAACGATGACCTCCTCCCTGCTTGACATAGTCACTTTTTAAATTATTTTTTTGCTAATCTGTGCCCATTTAAATCTTCCATAAAACCTCCAATAAAATCACTTTTAAAACCATCAGGTGTCAGGTACAATCATAAATGTCCTGGAAGTAGAATTGCCTTAATGAAATAGACGGAAACCTCAAATTCTTGCCCATGTGCTTCCAATTAAAAATTTTTCCTCTGGCACGCTATTATTTATAGCACTGTTAATGATGGAATTCACACTGAAATAAAGTCTTTCTTGTTGGTGATTATTCATGAGCCCCATGTGCATGTAAGTGCCTCACACAGAACATTCTATCTGGTGGTTTGAGATTGAGGGTCACTGCGAATTGATGTAGATGGCTGAGAAAGAATTTCACCTATAGTTTCACAATGGTTCTGTTGAGCCCTGAGTCTGACTGATAAGGATGAACAATTGCGACCACGAGGGGAAATTTACGGAAATTAGTTGAACAATTACAATGTGGCTCTACAATAATCAGAAGTACAATTTGTACAGATGGTGACCCTTTCCAGTCAACTAAGCAATGAAAATAAAGATGCTGCTACTTGTCACCATACCAGCATTTGAATAAAAAGCTCTTGTAACTCCCCCAGCTCACATGGCAAGTAGGTAGCTGGCACAGGCTTGGGTTGAAAGCTGATAGATTTTTATTTTCTAGAATTTAATAGCCTAAGGTCATATTTTATTTCTTTCCAGAGTTCTTAATTTAGATAGGAATTTCAGGGATCTCTCTTCAATTTGTGACCACAAAAGACACCTGTGAAAAAAGAAGGATATTATTAGTCCTAATGACAGCTTTCATGCATTGACTATTTCTTCAGGCTTACTGCACATCATTGCTTTGCAATGTAGGCATTTTTACAGCAATTTTACATGTGAGAAAACTACACCCTAGAGACTAATCACTGAGTGAGATGTTATACAACCAGGCCTATTTGTCCCTGGAGCTCGGATTCTTTGAGCTACACAGTTCTGCTCATGAGTTAATTGACTAGCTCATGAGTTCATCTTTTCAAATCATTACGGAGCCCATTCCCATTAATGTATATTCCTCAATCTGCACAAGTTTCTTGCATAATTACATTATTTTATTTCCTGGTGAAGTCTGTATAAGTCACCCAGGAGTTTTTCCTTCTGTGTTTTCAGGAATATCTTGTTTTCCCTTCTTTTTCTACAGTCTATGTATCCTCTGATTTCCTGAAGTGTTACATGTGGTGACTTAATATCCTGCACAGAATTCATGTGAATGAGAGCATGAATTCTGTGCAGGATATGGGGTATCCTGAGGTAAACAGTTGCTGCCTTAAATACTTTAAGTTTCTCTATCCTTGGGTTTTAAAATGTTGAGTAAATTGAGATTCCCATACTTTCTGCATTCTGTTTTCTTTTCTTCCACACATTATTTGCATTTTCCTGGCATAAAGAACACAAACGTGTACAAGTTACAGATCTCATTTAACAAATTCTCATTTATTGAAATAAATACAGCAATAATAATCATGCCAACCAAAAGTTTTTATCTAGATGAAAATTTTATTCAATTCTACTGTTTTGCTTCATTATTGCAGCCTTGAAAACACTGTAGGTATATATTGTTTAAAAAAAAAATTGACAGTGGGTCTCTCAGAGTTGCTAAAATCTTGCTGTATTTATGCTATACATTTCGACACAGCCTTTTTTCTTACCTTAAAGTATTTCTTTGTAATTCTTTCTGCAGCATTTCAATCTGTAAACTCATTAAATATTTCCCTTAAATAACAGTTTTTACTAAATAGTGTTTAGTGATGTGGTCCACGTTTCTTACCAATCATGTGCATGTCTAAAATTTGAGAGAAGCCTTATTATCACAAAGTTGGTTTGTGTTTAATTGATTACAAAACCCTACCTATCAGCATTAATCTTCTCACTATGTATAAATATTGGGATTCTCCTAAGGAGACTTAGGTACATTTTGGATATCTCTCTGGCAACTGGGAAGGCTGGAAATGTTGACTACTTCTTAATTCTCACAGTGTGGTTCCCCCTCCATGGGTTTTCCTTGGGCCTTATGGGGAAACTGTATCATTGCCTACACTACTACAGGCTTATATCTAGAATTTCTTGCGCTGTAGTAACCTACACAAAGTTTCTATGTATCTTGCCAAAGTCATAAACAAGCTTTTATTCTTATTATTATTTCAGAATATTATGGGGGTAAAAATGCTTTGGCTACATAAATTACTTTTGTTCAGTTTGAGTCAACATTATAAATGTGACCAATTTACCTTCTATTGAAGCTTTTATCTATGACAAGGAACTATTACTGATCCTGTTAGATGGTTTCAAGCAGTTTGCTTCATCTGGTCTAAAGCCATCATCTTTCTTTTCTGAAAGTTATTTTCTTTGTCCATTGAATGATCCAATCACTTTTGTCCTTCTAAGTTTGCTACTATGGCACATTCTTGAAATGTAGTATTCCTACATTCATAGATATTCAACAGAGTCAGGGTATTAAGTCCAATAGATAAATTTACCATTATAATGAAGGTAACTAGTAAAACCTGTCACCCTGTTTTTGTTAGGGAGCGGGTTTATAGCTTTAATTAGAGTATTAAGTGGATTTGTGAACCAAAATGGGAAAATGATCTTTTTATGTAGATGTTTGGGAATTTTATACATAGGTAGATCTCCACAATCACTTAAAATTTAATGGTGAAAATTACAAACTTTTCAGAAGATAGTATAGGAGGATATCCTGCTGACTTGCATGGGTAAATGTTTCTTAAACAGAGCATTATTCAAAATAGAAAGGTCTGATAAATCGGATGTCATTAAAATTGAGAATTCCAAGAAATTATTAAGAGAAATAAAATGCAAAACAAGAACAGATTGCAATATGTGCAACTGTCAGAGGACTTACATCCATTATGTACAAAATATCTACCCAGAGTGTTAAGAAAAGGACAATACTTCAGTGGAAAAACAGAAGCAAAAGCAAAAAGAACAGGTGCCATACCAAAGCACCTATCTACATGATTAATGTACGTTTGTAAGGTTTCACAAAATCATTCTTCATTAGGGAAATACCAGTTAAAATTGCAACGAGGTCAATGAGATACCTCTACACTTGCGTCAGAATTGCTTACTTTAGAAAACAAACAATAACAATAAAAGTAAATAAATAAAATGACATGTGATGGCCAGAATGTTGAGCAATTACAAATTATACTACTAATGGGAATATTAATTGTTACAAACATTACACAAACTTTGCAATATCTATTAAAATAACACATTCTACTCACATACACATACCTAGAAATGCTTTAGTGTTTATGGAGGTTTTTGTGTATATCAATCAATAGGCATGTCCACATATGTACATCAAAAGACACGAACAAGAATATCCAGAGTGGCATGCTTCATAATACCCCCAAATGTGGTTAAAACTTCCCATGTCCATCACCAGCAGATTCAGTAAATAAGCTGTGGTACTGTTGTACAGTGGAACACTGTACATTAATAAACTACTTGTAAAACACAAACAGAGATGAATCACACACATATGATGTTTAGTGCAAGAAGTCAGTGAAAACCATATGCAAGCAATAACAATAGATATTGCTAAGAAAAAGGGAAAATAGCAGTCACAATGGTCGTTATATTTCTCTGGGTGAGTAATGCCCATGAGAGGGCATGAAGAAGGTTTCTGGGCCACTGAGAACATTCTACATTTTAATCTGGGTGAAAGTTATCTGTGTGTGTCCACACTTTACAAAAGTTGAACAAGTGACAGGGGTGTGCTTTATATCCTATGCTTCAATAAAATAAAGTAAAAAAATAATAACAATTAGACACATAAAAACTATGCCTAGCAAGGAGGACAAAACATTCCCAAGGAAGAACATTTTTCTCAGCTTTTCAATTCCTCTATCAGCACAGCTGATTAAACATGACGAAAGCAACTCTGTCTAGCTGTAACTTGTAGAGACCCATTTGAGACAAAACAAAGGTATTTATCCTTGTTCATTCTGCCATTTACTTTCTTTTCCCCCCAAAATATTACAGGGGTACACACATTTTGGTTACATAATTTACTTTTAGATATTTTAAGTCAAAGTTGTAAGTGTGTCCTTCACCCAGAAAGAGCACATTGTACATTAGGTGTTAATTACATATCCCTCCCCCCTCCTCCTACCTACTTGAGTCTCACTTTTATATGCGTATGTAAGTGCTGATCAATTAGTTTCGATTTTATATTGAGTACATTACATTATTGAATACTACTCAGCCATTAAAAATGATGTTCTAGAATCTTCTGTAACATGAACGGAGCTGGAGACTATGCAAATGGAAATACAACACCATTACTTTCTTATTGAATATTAGGAGGTTTTCTGATGTATAAAGTCATGTAACAATATCTATTTTAAAGGATTATTTGAGAGACAAGATCATGCAGTGAAAGTGGCTGTCACAGTACTGGGCATATAGCACTCACATATGGTAGATATTATTGTTATTATCATCATATTTTACCTATACAATCATTGCAGGTATTCAGCTGATTTTTCATAATTATGAAAGGTCTATTTTTAAATTAAAAACTGGCTATATTTTTTACCTCTTTCTTGTATGTATTATAAATTTTCATTGAAATATGTTGTGAGAGATAATTAGAAAATTATTTTTGGCTCTATAAAACGTAGTTAATGAAATGAAATGAAATGTAACACTGTTTTATAAAAATACACACACATATACTTCTTATAAATAAAGTATCTGTGTTGTTTAGAAGCTTCTCTAAAAATTCAAGCATTCTTGCAGTAAAACCAACCAACAGCTCATGACAAACCAACAAATGTATGTTATCTATCAGCTATTTTAAGTGGTGTTTATGTCTTGATAATGAATCTAAATGTATATTCTATGAAGCTAGTTGTGGTCAACCTCTTTAGCTATATTAATGTCCACATTTGAAGAGCAAAGCTAATTAATTACTCCTTTGTAGTAATGTAATTCATCTCTGTTTTAAAAATCAGTTGTATTTTGTCAAATGGTATGGTCCCTATACCTCTGGTTTACATCATAGAGGCTGGATTTTTAGAACTGCAGGGTCAGTTTAGGGTAGAATTTAAAGGTCACCCTTCATGTCACATAGGAGATAAATAAGGCCAGAAATGTGAAGCATTTTATGTAGGACAGAGGCAGAGCTAGAACCCAAGTCTCCTAAATCCAGATTCCTTTCTCTACTTCTCAATCCATGAGCCTCTTGTATGTATTTTCTCTCTGACATGGGACTAACAATACAAATATTCAAAGGGTCGAGCGGAAGTGAACCATCACTTCTTTTGACACTGACTATCTAACTCAGAGTGGCCTGTTTTAGAAAGCTGTGATCCTTCCATAAATTTGAAGGCTAAAATCCGTGTCATCTATTCTTGCTTAAACCAAGAATTAGCCCTACAGTATTATAAATATTCTCATTGTTAATCATTCGGATAGCCCCAGTGTCTCCATTTATAAGGGCTTCTTATCGTCAAAAGTTTTCCTCCTGATAGTTTGAATAAAGACTTTCTTACTAGGAGAATTTCAAAGGCATTAAAAGGAATATTTCATATAACTTCGTGAGGTATGTGTTTGTGGTATTTCTTTTAAAGGATGTCCAGAATAAATAGATCATGTAGCAGGCAATGAAGGGGTGAAGCCACTTTTTTTCTGTAATCACAGTTCTTTCTAAAGTCACATAGTCCCTATAAATGAGATAATAAAGTAACTTACATTGGTTCCTTTAGTTCCCTAGAGTTTAAAGTCTATTAATGAGTATTGGATTCAAAATAAATAAACTGGATGGAAAAATCATTATGTGAGTTCTATTTTCCAAATATCAATTTGGTTTCTAAGCACTCCAATAACTTACCCTTAATTTCTGGGTTAGAGCTTCTGAGAAAAATAGTTAAAATTTAGGGCATCATTTATTTTTCTCCTCTTATAATCAGGGATGTGAATTCAGCAGCTGAGGGTATTGAATTTGGCATTAGAGCTGATTCATCTCTTAAAAAAACATGTATTTTACATATTGAGTTTCATCCTTGGGGAGATAGCAAACAATAAAAAATCCACTGGAAAAAATTAGTTGGAATGGGTAGATGAATAGATCCTTGCTTATTTTGCTGAATTTAATAGTATCATGTATACCCCACCCAGTCTGTGTGTTAGGATTTAACATTCAAACATTCAGAATTAGTGAGCATAGTTGTTAAATAGAATTATATCCTTCCTGGGACAAATGTTTACATTTCCTTGTTTTCAGTTTCCATACACTGGGGCCTTTGTATTTCAGAAGCAGAATAGGTCAGAAAAGACAGATCACAATAAAAGGAGGTTGAATTTTCGTGATCTCGAGAGCAGTGAGAGTTATCTACTGTGTGAATGTTTGTGGATTTTTAGCGTGACCTGCTAACAAAAAATACATTTTGTATCATTAAATCCCATTTCCAAAGAAATGGCAGCAATTAACTGGTAAGAGTGAGAAAACTATAAAGTACAGCATATGAACGTGACAGATTGGCAATCCAGACTCTATGCCCCAGGGTTTGTAAAGTGGTCAAAATATTCACAAAAGTCTAATTTTTGCACTCAAAAAGCAGTCACTGAGTGCCCACCACTGTGTGGCTTCCTGTCATAGTTTTTTTTTTTTTCCCCAAATCTCCTTTTCTACTCAGGTGAGTCATGAAATAATTCAACTTTTTAACATAGATTCTACCTCTTTTTTTTTTTTTGACTCATTTATTTCAATGGCCACAAAAATATAGGAAAGATGTTGTAGAATATATACACACACACACACACAATTTGTACATACTATGATATATATGGTTAGGATCATAGTATATAAAAATTGTGTGACTTATTTTCTTTTAATTAATATGTATTTAGGGGATTTGCTTATAAAATGTACACAAGAAAGATGTTCAGATTATAGTACTCTTCTAATTCACAAATTTGATAGCAGTTTCCTTCCTTCCTTCTTTTTTCCCCTCCCCCCTTCCTTCTTTGCTTTCTTTCCCTGTGTGTCCATTCCTACCCTCCTTCCCTGTAGCCTTGCCTCTTTCCTCCCTTTTATCTAGCTTCCTTCCCTTCCATATTTTTGTACTTGTAATAATATTCCATAACTATTAAAAGCTTAGAAGAATCAAGTACCCATAAATCTCTTCCCTCAGAGGCAATTACAGATAATGTTCTGATAGTTAACTTCCAAAATATTTTCTATATGTTAAATGCTTGCTGAGTACAGAAATATAAAGATGTAAACTGGTTAAGATCATAGTCTATATACAAATCGTATGACTTATTTTCTTTCATCTAACATGTATTTTAGGGTATTTACTTATAAAGTATTTTTTGATTGGAATTTCTCAGTTCTAAAAATTGAAATTTGGGGCTTGGCACCCGTTGCTCAGTGGTTAGGGCGCTGCCCACATACACCAGGGCTGGTGGGTTCGAACCCAGCCTGGGCCTGCTAAACAATAATGACAACTCTAAAATAAGAAAAAAAATAGTTCAGCATTGTGGCAGGCACCTGTAATCCCAGCTGCTTGGGAGGCTGAGGCAAGAGAATCGCTAAAGCACAAGAGTTTGAGGTTGCTTTGAGCAATGATGTCATAGCACTCTACCCATAGTGAGACTTTATCTCAAAATAAATAAATAAATAAGAATTTCTATGTACTGATATTTTATCCCAAGTATTTTCCCCTGTATTAAATCAAGGTAGAGTTTATCAAATATATCACTTACATAAATATATACAGTAATGCTCCATAGTTTTCCATAAATATATATTTAACTCACTTGTAGTATCGATGATATCAAGCTACTAAATTAATAATAACATTTACAATGATGTAGATGAAAGATATATTTTGCCTACTGCTGCTGTACAAGTGGTATACTTCAGAAATATTAAGTTCAGTTCCAGACCACCAATGGTAAAGGGACTATTGCGATAAAGAAAATTACAAATGTTTTGGTTTCCCATTGCATACAAAAGTTATTTTATTTACTCTAAACTTTAATCAACTAACTGTGCAATGAAATTATGTCTAAAAAACAATGTACCTTAATTAAAAATACTTTATTTCCTAAAAAATGTTAATAACCATCTGAGTCTGCAGAGAGTTGTACTATTTTTGCTGGTGAAGGGCCTTGCCTCAATGTTGATGGCCAATGATTGATCAGGATTGAAGTTGTTGAACACTGGGGTGGTTGTGACAATTTCTTAAAATAAGACAACAATAAAGTTTGCCACATCAGTTAACTTTTCCTTTCACAAAAGATTTCTCTGCAGCATGCCAACATGGTTTTTGATAGTATTTTACCCATAGTAGAACTTTTTTAAAAATTCCAGTTGAGAGTTAATCCTCTCAAATCCTACCACTGCCTTATCAGTTAAGTTTATTGGATGTTCTATATTCTTTGTTGTCATTTCAATAATGTTCACAGCATCTTCATCAGGAGTAGATTTTTCTTAAAGAACCATGTTCTTTGGTCATCCATAAAAAGCAAGTCCTCATCTGTTCATGTTTTATCATAAGAGAGCATCAATTCAGTCACATCTCAGGCTTCACTTCTTGTTCTCTTGCTATTTCCACCATGTCTGCAATTATTTCCTTCACTGAAGTATTGAACACTGGAAGGTCATACATGAAAGTCAGAATTAAGTTCTTCTAAAGCACTGTTAATGTTGATATTTTGACCTCCTCCCATTAATCACAAATGTTCTTTTTTTAATTGGCAAGTAATAATTGTACATAATCATGGGGTACATAGTGATGTCTTGATACACATAATGTACAGTGATCAGATCAGAGTAATTAACATACTTATCATGTCAATCATCTATCATTTCTTTGTGTTGGGAACAATACCTTTAATGGCATCTAGAATGGTGAATCCTTCGAGAAGTTTTTAATTGACTTTGCCCAGATCCATGAGAAGAATCACTATCTATGGCAACTATTGCCTTACAAAATGTATTAAATGTATTTCTCAAATAATAAGACTTGAAGTCAAAATCACTCCTTGATCTCTGGGAGTAGAATGTTTGCTATGTCAGCAAGCATGAACACGTTAATTCCTTCTATATCTTCTTTGGAGACAGCTATTGGGTGACCAGACACATTGTCAGTAAGCAGTAATATTTTAAAAGGAACTTCTCTCTGAGCATTAGGTCTCAAAGTTGGGCTTGAGATATTCAGTAAACCATATGGTAAACAGATAGGCTATCATTCACGCTTCGTTATTCCATTTGTACAGCACAGGTGGAGTATAGCTTTGGGAATGTTTGACATAATTCTTAAAGGTTCTAGGATTTTTTAAATGGTAAATGAACATTGACTTCAACTCAATGTCACTGGCTGCCTGGGCCCCTAACAAGAGAGCCAGCCTGTTCTTTGAAGCTGTCTCCTGAAGCTGTCTTCTGAAAGCCAGACATTGATATCTATTTGGCTATGAAAATTCTAGATGGCTTCTTCTCCCAATGTAAAATTGCTCTAGCTACATTAAAATCTGTTTTAGTGTCATCGGTTATGACACAAAAAACATGAATTATTTTAGACACATCTTTTGGATTCCTTGCTACAGCTTCTAGGTCAACACTTGTTCCTTCATTGCAACACTGTTGCTTCACTTCCATTTTATGTTATGAAAATGGCTCTTTTCCTTTAACCTTATGAACCTGTCTCTGATGGCTTCCAACTTTTCTTCCAAAGCATTCTCACCTCTCAGCCTTCATAGAATTGAAGAGAATTGAGGTCCTTTCCTACATTGGGCTTTGGCTTAAGGCAAGGTTGTGCCTGATTTGATCTTCTATCCAGACCACTAAATTATTTTTCATATCACCATTAAGGCTGTTTTGCTCTCTCATCATTCATACGTTCATACAAGCAGCATTTTGAACTTTCCTGAAGAACCTTTCCTTTTCCTTAATAAGGAAAGTTCTTTCCTGAAGAACTTTTCCTTTTCCTTAGCTGTTTGGCCCCTGGAACCTATCTTGATTTCTAACATGCCTTTCTTACTAAGTCTAATCATTTCTAGTTTTTGATTTAAGGTAGGACATGCAACTCTTCCTTTCACATGAAAAGCTGGAGGCCATTGTAGGGTTATTAACTGGCCAGATGTTAATGTCTCAGGAAGTAGGGAGGCTTCAGGAGATGGAGAGATCAGAAAAATGGCCAGTAGGTAAAGTGGTCTTTTCTGAGTACTGACCATAGCACTCCAAAGCAATTACAATATTAATGTCAATGATCACCCATCACAAATCACCGTATCAGATATGATAATAATTGCATAGTTTGAAACCTTGCAAGAATTACCAAAATGTGACCCAGAGAAAAGGGCCTGGCAGACATGCTTGATGCTAGGTTGTTTGGAACAAAAAATAGAAGTATTTTAAAAGCGTGATAAAGCAAAGCACAATGAAATTAGGTATGCTGTGTTTATTGAGACAGGCTTTTTAAATTACTTTTTGTATCCCTCCATTTTCTATACAATAACCAGATATATATTCTGAGACACAGACTTGATACAATACTTCTCAATATGCCTCAAGTTCTTTTTAAATTAGAGCACATGTATATTATGTTATCTAATATGTATTTCCTCACAGATTAAATTTTCTCTGGTGGTTCTCTCTCACATACTAGGTATTTCTTAAAGGAAAGGACAATGTTCTTTAATTTTCAGTGGCATGGCTCCGTGCCTGTGGCTCAAGTGGCTAAGGCGCCAGCCACATACACCTAACGTGGCGGGTTGGAATCCAGTTTGGACCCGCCAAACAACAATGACGGCTGCAACCAAAAAGTAGCCGGGCATTGTGGCGGGCACCTATGGTCCCAGCTACTTGGGAGGCTGAGGCAGGAGACTCGCTTGAGTTCAGGAGTTGGAGGTTGTTGTGAGCTGTGAAGCCACGGCACTCTACCCAGGGGGATAGCTTGAGGCTCTGTCTCAAAAAAGCCTTTTTTTTTCAGTGGTATAAGATTACCTAAGATTTCTTAAATATACAATGTTTTTTATATTGCCTTTAATTTCATTTATTTTGTTTTGTTTTATTGTTGGGGATTTGTTGAGGATACAAGAAACCAAGCTACACTGATTGTATTTGCGTTTGTTAGGTAAAGTCCCTCTTAATTGCCTGGAGTCTTCTCTCCCCAATCTCTCCATGCCAAGTTGCAAAGGAGCAGTTACTCGGTCTCCATCTTGCTCCTCCCCCAATTTCATTTCTTAAATTCAAACTGTTTCTCCTCATTGTGTCCTCTTCCCACACACATACACATGCACACACTCACACACAGGCTCATTTTGCCATTTAATGGTATGTGCTCAGCCATTCATGGTAGTTGAGACTTTATGTTACCTCCTCCTGGAAGGCTATCCTGCCCAATTGCCTCAGGCAAAAGGAGTGGATTTCTTCTTTGGACATGTTGTTACTATAGGATATTCATCACCACAAGGCTTGCTACTGCATAATTTGTGATTTAGCAGGGTATGAATTGTGTCTTATTGTCTATCAGACTTTGCAATAGGATATAGGATTTGTATTGAATGAATGAATAAATAAATGTGATCAATGGTCGTCTTTAAGACACTGAACAAAAATATTTTACTTTTGGATGGATAAAATGATGAAAACATCAAACTAGATTGAGGTGAACAAAATAAAAAATGATCATTTGAACAGTTTGAAAAGGACCGAATACACTCACGTGAGTTTATAAGAGAATAATCAAATGGTAACTGTCTTGTACAGAGGTAAGGATGAAAGTGATGGTGAGTCAGCTGGTTAGCAAGAGGTTAATTAAAAATGAAAAATCTCCACTTCTAGTTAAGGAGCCATAGTTCATCTACCACCAGAGTGTATCTAAACATCACAATTCTCCATACTCTACTCTGTGTTCCTTTAGCAAATTGGATTTTTAATGAGGAAGGATGTTCATTAGAGTCAAGAAATCCTGCAGAAGTGCCAGATATTTTTACCAAAATAAGTGTTCACTTTAAATATAAGGCACTGGATTAAAATAACTGTCTCCCCAGTACCTGTATTTTTCAATTTTCAAAATTCTTGTGGCCACTTTCTTAGGAGGAAAAAAAAAGTACATTTGAGCAGAAATGAATATAACAGGAGAGAAGAAAAATAGCCACAAGGTTAAAAAGTTGAGAAAAAGCTGAAGGGAAACCAACACAGCTGCTTAGAACGATGGAGAAAAGCCTTTTGGGGATCTGTAATAAATGAACATAGGTGATTAAATTTAATTCAGTAGTTGATGGTACCTAGGGACCGAGCCTCCCTCTCAGGACATAAAATATATAACACTATGTGGACTTAAACATCCACTGCCAGCCTATAGGAAAAACACTTAATTCTCCCTCTAACCATCTTTCACATCGCAGGAAATATATTAAAGACCTTGCCCTTCCCTTTGCTGTACAGCTCAGCTTTCCTGTTTCTCTCCTGTCATCATGCTATCATTTTCCTCTAGAAATAGTGGTTTTGTCAGGGAAATTTCCATGGACAAGGGATGAGGCAAATCTCCTCATCATTTTTCTTCATTATATGGTCTTTTGCATATAAATTAAAACTATATAAATATAAGAGCTATCATTCATTTTTCAGTGAACAGTTTTTGAGCCTCCACTCTGTGCCAGACCAGAGGGCTGAAAACAGGATCGACTGTACCATGGACAGGTTAACAGGTCAGAAGGAAGAGTGATATGCAATAAAAAGAAAGAAAATAATAATTATAATACAAGGAGAAATTCTCCATGTGCTGGATTCTGAATGACCAGCCACTAAACATGTCTAGGTAGTTGGGTAGTTGCTTGTTGTTTTTGTCTTTGGTTTTACTCAGATAGATGAAGAGAAGCAGTAGGATTTTGCACTGACTAGATTTAGGAAATCCACATTCAAAGGATATTTCATGGATCCTGTTATGGAGAGACAAGGATGCAAATCATACCACTGATTTTTGGGTTATGAAGAGAGAAACGATGCTTCATCATGACAATTTTCTTAGGTTTTAAGTAATGCTTATCAGTGGCAGGGAACAAATGTAGCTAAACTCTGGTTGATTGATTGATAATTGCCCCAAACCTGTCCATATAGCTTAGCATTGGATCATCTTTTTATTTCAAAGACCTGGAGTCAGAATTCCTAGACTTAATTATTGGTCCATAATAGATGTTTTACATACAGTTATAAAAACTATAAAATATATATATATATATGATGTAATATATATATAGTTGTGAATATCTAAATATAAAATGATTTTAGTTGATCTCAATGACTACATGTTTAGAATTATAAAAATTCTCCTTCCTTTTGCCTCTTGTGGACATTTGTTGTAGATTCTTTTAAACATTAATCTTAATTAATTAAAAATTAATTAATTAATCTTTAATCTAATATGCCTTAAACAAGGCAATATAGGTTCATCTCAGAAGAGAAAATTGTGAATATGAGTACATATAATGGCAGCCCTTGTCTACAGTGCCTGAATTTATAGATTTAATATGAAATATTATTTTTAAGATGTGCTTTAACAGTATAAATTCCCATATATAAAAATAATAGGATTTTAAATAGCAACTATATCAAACCCTTAAAATCTCTTAAAACTTAAGTATGTTAATTTTAAGCATTGTTATCATGGCTTATTTAAAAATCTGACCAAAGTATCTCTACCAAGGAATAGATCACATTTTTATATTCATGTGTATAACTGTCATACCATTATAAAATTTTAGCTCAATACTATCTCATATTTCCGTTGCTTAGCTTAGTTCTGCCTTTCATAAAATTTATTCTCTTTTCCTGCCATTGTAACAGGATAAAAGGTAGAACATAAATGTCCTTCAAAAATGATTCAACATTTTATCCTAAAATCTTCCCTGTCAACTCTTTCTTTTCTTGACACCACTATTAAGTCCATCATCCATTTCTGGATTTACAAAAATACTGATATGCTTTTGTATAGAAATAAAACCACTGAGAGGATCAACACTGAGTGATGAGTGGCACATTTTACTGATATGTAGAGTGCCCAATGCAGAGTAGAGTTAAGGCTCTGGGGGGATTAGGTTAAGGGAAGAAAGATTTTAAATTGCCCCTGTCCCATATTTGGCAAATTAAGTCCCTGTGTATTGTTGATTATCTAGTGGTATCTGGATTTGTACACAGATGAGCAATGAGCTATCTGAAGGTAGTCTGAGGCATGTGCAGGTACACACCTGGGATCGCAGCATCTAACTACCTGAATGGAGAGAAGAAGCCCAGTCGGTTCAGTACTGTTCACTGTGAGCTAGATGCCCAGGTTAAGGTTGCTCTCCTTTCAAATGAAATAAATAAAATAAGTCTTTAGCCATACTGTCCTGCATTGTCCTGAGCTTATCTGAAATGGACACAATAAAATGTTTTATTGACCGTGGCATTTTCTTTGTTGTTCATAACACTTGCACATTTATTTTATGACCAAATTAAAAGATTCATTTCCATAATTATATGCATTCGAGAAAAAAATGATTTATTTTAATCCATAACTCTCTTAGCGCAAATGTAAACCAATGCAATGTGAGTGTTTATAAGATATCCTAGCAGGGATATCTTTAGAGCCACAATGTAGATAGAAAAGAAATGAGATTTTTTAATTTACTTTTTACTGCCTCCCCTTCAAAAAAATTAAATCAAGCTAACCTTAGAACCCTTCATTGCTAGGTTACCAATGTTTCTCAATGACACTAGTGACATGTGGCCAGTGATTTTTTTTTTAATCTGTGATAGTGACAATCTCATGCATTGTAGGACATTCCATAGCATCCTTGGATTTACAACTAGATACCTATAATCTAGGACCCACCCACATTGCCCCCCCCCACACACACAAATGCCTCTAGCAATTATCAAATGTCTCCTGGGGATGAAAGCATTTTGAATTGAGGACTACCATGTGATATGCCCTTTGTTGTCATTATCTGATTTTTCTTCTATCTCCTGCAAGGTTCTGGAAACTGTTGTGCCCAGATGGCAAAATTTGCAAAGACCACCGAGGAGCAGATGCGATGCAGATACAATAAACAAAAGGGCTGTTTATTGAGTTCAGACCCTCAGATGAGCCCAATGCAGCCACAGTGGGAAAGTATTGAGGGCCTGATCCTCCAGATAAGGGTTTCTATAGGGGTCCTAACAATGGTGGCCAATGGGCAACTTGGGGGGGTCTCTAACAGACAACTCTTCTGATTGGTTGGTCTTTCCTCATGCAGATGCATCTGATTGGCTCTCACAAGGGGCGGTTTTATGCAGATGCATCTGATTGGCTCTCATGGGGGGTGGGTTACGTGCTGAAACCTTTGCATTTTTTATTATTTGGGCCTAGTCTAGACCTGCTCTTTCAGAAACATTCCCCCAACTTTTAAGGGTAAGCCATATGGAAAGATACTCAGTGTTGAGTGGTTATCACTAGGATAACCCTAGTGTGATCCCCTTCAAGTTCAGTGACTGTTTGTGGCGATGTTGACGGCAGAACAAACCCAACTGCCACCAACAGCCTTCCTGACTAGACAGTAAAGTTCTACTTTACAGTCATCACCCTCTGAACATTGCACCCCCCCCACCTCCCCCCCAGGTCTCTGCCACTGAGGAGAAGAGGAGCCTATAAAATGGGAAAACTGAAAACTTACTCATCTTTGAAAGTTTGTCTTTTCTTATAGCTCTCTAAGATCTGACCTTCTTTCCCCTCCTTCTAAACTCCTTGCCTGCCAAATCCTCATATGCATTTGCAAATGAAGTGGAAGGGTGGTTGAAAGCAAGGGCCTTCTTATGGAAAAGTGCTAAAGATCTTAGAAAAAATAAAATTGTAAGGAACATGGCGAATTCCTTAGAGGACAAAATAGATGGGACAGGTGAAATTTGGAGCAGGGGCAGAAGTCTGTGGCTTCCAAAGGCTGTACATAGCCTTATGAGGAAACAGTTTTATATGCTTAATGTCGCAAATCTGTCCTTGTAGGAATGCAAGGAAATTTGTCACCTGCCCAGCAATGGATTTTAAGAAAGACAAGTTTCCTATAACATCCCTTTGAGCAATATGAATATAGTCGATTCCTGAGTCTAGTCAGAAGATGTCTTTTAAAAAAAGTGTGAAGCAGATATTAAAAACTCTGAATCAGGCAAGAGAGCATCATGGTTGGAGGTGGTTGGGTAAGCACTATGGGGCTAAATTCTTTAGTTTTTTTTTTTTTTTTTTTTTTGATACAGAGCCTCAATCTGTCCCCCTGGGTAGAGTGCTATGACATCACAGCTCACAGCAACCTCCAAATCCTGGGCTCAGGTGACTCTCCTGCCTCAGCCTCCCAAGTAGCTGGGACCACAGGTGCCTGCCACAATGCCTGGCTATTTTTTGGTTGCAGTCGTCATTGTTGTTTGGTGGGCCTGGGCTGAATTTGAACCTACCACCTTAGGTGTATGTGGCTGGTACCTTAGCCACTTGAGCCACAGGCGCCGAGCCAATTGTCTAGTTTTGTCTCTCATTCAAATCAGTTAATTTTCATGTGATTCAGTTTCCTCCACTAGACTAATAAGATTACCAACTTCATAAGGTGACTGGAGACTTAAACATGTCAATACATGGAAAGTTTAGAATGGTGCTTTCTCAGACGGTGCCTGTGGCTCAAAGGAGTAAGGCCCCAGCCTCATATGCTGGAGGTGGTGGGTTCAAACCCAGCCCCACTCAAAAATGTCAAAAAAAATAAAATAAAAGAATGGTGCTTTCCATAGTGTCAGTACTCTGGAAGTGTAAGCTATTACTTAGCACCTGGTTAGAAATGCCTTAAAATCAAGAAACTTCTGATTTCTTTTCACTCAGATTTTTAAAATCTTATTTCATCAATTAATCTTTTTATATTTTTCATCAAGGGGCTATCAACAGTCTGTGGAACTGTGGTTCTAAAGCGTACATTTAGGAACACACAGTTTGAAATGACTTTCTCGTGATCAAAAACATAAGGTGACCAGACGTTCCTCTTTTGGTGGGACAGTCCCAATTTTTCACAATATGTCCCACGTCCCATGGCTTTTTAAAAAAGCCCCGATTTTTGGAAAGAATGCATGACAAGCTAGGGAACACGGGAGAACAGGAAGGGAACATACAGTTTTCGGCTGCCATGTGGCTAGTTCACCACGAAATGCGTTTTATGTTATTTTTGTTAATTTTAAATGTTAAACTTTAATAACAACAAATAATTGTTGAGAACTGATTATTAAGAACTGCTTATCAAAGTTTGCATTGTTGTCAGGCCCCGTCCCCTGCAATGGTGTCCCGCTTTACCAATGTTAAAATCTGGTCACCTTACAAAAACATCTGCTCTCTGGTCACTTTCACACCCTCAGGGTTACTCTTTTATTAGCTTTGTCTCAACCTCCTTATGATTTGATCTCATATGTCTGTCTCTGTTTTTTTGTTGCTGTTGTAACAAAATACTTGAAACTGGGTAATTTATAAAGAATTAAAATTCCTTACAGTTGGCTTGGCGCCTGTGGCTCAAGCGGCTAGGGTGCCAGCCACATACACCTAAGGTGGCGGGTTCGAATCCCCAGCCCGGACCCGCCAAACAACAATGACGGCTGCAACCAGAAAACAGCTGGGCGTTGTGGCAGGCACCTGTGGTCCCAGCTACTTGGGAGGTAGAGGCAAGAGACTCGCTTGAGCCCAGTAGTTGGAGGTTGCTGTGAGCTGTAATGCCATGGCACTCTACCCAGGGGGACAGCTTGAGGCTCTGTCTCAAAAAAAAAAAAAATTCCTTACAGTTATGGAGACTGAGATGTGCAAGGTTGAGGGCTCATATCTGGCAAGGGCCTTGGTGCTGGGGAGTATTCATGGCAGAGTCCTGATGATACCAGAATTTTGCTCTTTAGTAGGTCCTTGGTCTCGGGAATTTGAAGAATGAACCCACAGACCACAGATCAGTAGTAAAATAGGACTTTTATTAGACGTTAGAAAGGAATATAGAAAAAGTAAAAAGCACCAGAGCTTCTGGAAAGGGAAAAGAACCAAAGAACTCTCCCAGGAGTCTCCAGGGAGACTCTGTCTAGGGGAATTAGGTCTAGAGAATTATACCTGGCTGGCAGTCGGTAGGTGAAAATGGGTGCGTTAACAAATGAATGAATGTAGTTATCGGGTCCTTTACAGTCTTTGTCCCTAAGAAGGGATTTGGGTGTGTGGTCTTACCCAAGGTGGAGCCACTCAAAAAAAAAAACATCACAGGAAGGCAGTCTGCTTGTACCTAGAAATGAGGGTCTGACCTCTGAGCTCTGGGCCTAAAGAATGGGGGACTCCCTGTCCAGCCCTGAGTGGTGGAATCTTGTATCACTGAGTTGGTACAGGGTATTGGATTGCAAGAGATCTAAGTATGCTCAGATACTAGCTTGAGACTCTCTCTCTTAAAAAATTACCACTCTTGTGGCAACTCACTAATCCATTAATCCTTTGATCCATTTATCCATTAATAGATTAATCCATCCATGAAGACAGAGTTCTCATGACTGAATTACTTCTTAAAGGCACCATCTCTCCATACTGCCATATTGGGGATTAAATTCCCACATGAGTTTTAGAGGGAGCAAACATTAAAACCATATCACCACAAGTTCATTAAGCTGTCTCCATTGGTTCCATCTATTGTCATAATATGCAATCTCATGCAGCACTTCTCCAGAAGAGCACCCTAACTCTGAGCAGGCACCACTTTAC
>CAUYTI010075725.1:0-15000 GCA_963575145.1 Galago senegalensis | reverse complement strand
TGCTGGGCATAGTGGAAAGATTTTACTTGATTTTAAATTCTCTGCAGCTTTCCATTAAAAGAATACAGGGGTCACTGAAAATGAGTGTCATTAAGGGGACCCCCCAAGCCCCTCAAAAACACAAGGTAGAAAACATGTCAAAATAACATGAGTTTTTAGGAACAAACGCACAGCTGTAACCTGGGCTCAGACAAGGAAAAGGAGTGGGAACTGGTGCTGCTCCTTTCCCAAGGCCCATTTCATTTCCTCAACAATTTGAATTTTCATAAGGACATGATCAAATATAAAAGTTACCATGTAGAAGCAAAATGAAAAAACTAAGAGATAGATTATGAAATACTTCCTTCGCTGTTACATAATCCTGACAAAGAGTTCAATCTTCTATGCTTCATTTATTTCCCTAAAGCAAATGTTTCTCTCTCCCAACGTAGAAATGCAGAGTGACCTGAGCTCTTTAGGGACAGGCAGAAATGTTATATATACAAAAATGATTAATTGGCTCAGCATCCATAGCACAGTGGTTATGGCGCCAGCCACATGCACTGAGGCTGGTGGGTTCGAACCCAGCCCAGACCAGTGGAACAACAATGACAACTACAACAAAAAAATAGCTAGACATTGTGGCAGATGCCTATAGTCCCAGCTACTTGGGAGGCTGAGGCAAGAGAATCAGTTAAGCCCAAGAGTTTGAGGTTACTGTGAGCTCTACCAAGGGCAACACTACCCTACATTACAGCACTTTACCAAGGGCAACATAGTGAGATTCTGTCTCAAAAAAAAAAAAAAAAAGATTAATTGTAGCAATAAGGAGAAAAACACTTGCACATCAGAGGAAATAATTTAAAACAAATTTGTCAAATTTTGCCTTAAAATTAAAGAGCAGGTATGTCCCAGAAAAAAGAGAAAAATAATTACAGATTAAACCAAAGGATCCCTTTTAGGAATACCTCAAACTCCACCTCAAATTCCACTGGCTAAAGGAGCATCCCATCCACAGTTCAAGTCCAACTTGTTTCCTAAGATGTTAGCCAATTTCACCAACTCCCAGAGACTCAGCTATCACATATATATATGACAGAAAAACTCCACTATAGGCTTGGCGCCCATGGCTCAAGCAGCTAAGGCGTCAGCCATATACACCTAAGGTGGCGGGTTCGAATCCCCGGCCCGGGCCTGCTAAACAACAGTGATGGCTGCAACCAAAAAATGGCCAGGCGTTGTGGCGGGCGCCTGTAGTCCCAGCTACTTGGGAGGCTGAGGCTGGAGACTCGCTTGAGCCCAGGAGTTGGAGGTTGTTGTGAGCGTGATGCCATGGCACTCTACCCAGGGGGATAGCTTGAGGCTTGGTCTCCAAAAAAAAAAGAAAAACTCCACTATAGCAACCTCACAGAAAAATGCCTCTGATATAAACAGATGTTTAGGCATCAGCTTAATACAAAAAGATAGCTTGGATTTTCTGGCCACGACCTTCACAATCTGCCCTCCATCCCATTCTAGCCTATAACACTACTTCTATAATGGGCCCCTAATGCAAAAAAAAAATTTTTTTTTTGAGACAGACTCTCACTTTGTCACCCTCAGTAGAGTGCAGCGGTGTCAGAGATCACAGCAACCTCCAATTCTTTTTCTTTTCTTTTTTTTTTTTTTTTGAGATGGAGCCTCAAGCTATCCCCCTGGGTAGAGTGCCATGGCATCACGCTCACAGCAACCTCCAACTCCTGGGCTTAAGCGAGTCTCCTGCCTCAGCCTCCCAAGTAGCTGGGACTACAGGCGCCTGCCACAACGCCCGGCCATTTTTTGGTTGCAGCCATCATTGTTGTTTGGCGGGCCTGGGCTGGGGATTCGAACCCGCCACCTTAGGTGTATGTGGCTGGCGCCTCAGCTGCTTGAGACACAGGCGTCGAGCCACAACCTCCAATTCTTGAGCTCAAGCTATTCTCTTGCCTCAGCCTCCCAAGTAGCTGGGATTACAGGCACCCACCACAACATCCAGCTATTTTTAGAGACCGGGTCTTGCTCTTGCTCAGGCTGATCTTGAACCTGTGAGCTCAGGGCAATCCACCTGCCTGGGCCTCCCAGAGTACTAGGATTACATGCATGAGCCACCTCACTGGGCCCTAATATAAAAACTTTTTGAAGACTCACTTCCTCTCATTCCTCAAATCTAGAATTTGGGGCAGCGCTTTAGCTCAGTGGGTAGGGCGCCAGCCACATACACTGAGGCTGGAGGGTTCAAACCCTGCCTGGGCCTGCTAAAAACAATGGCAATACATACATACATACATACATACATAAAAACACTGAAAAAAAATCTAAAATGTGGACTTCCTTCTAACTCTCAATTTTCTCTGATATCCCCCCATTTTAGTTTCTATGCCTATCATTGCTTTGTCCAGATCCATGGTGAACTCTCAGTCAGATTTTCTGCCTCTATCATTTCATTCATTCTAAATTCAACAATCTTCCAAAGTCATTTGCTCATCTCATTCCTTGAACCAGATTCTCAATCACTCTGAACCTAATCCATAAGAGAAGATGTCATTCTGATTCACAACTCTCTAACACAGATCAGACAAACTCATTATCATTTCTTGCATTTTGCCCTTCCCATTCCCTATGGAAAACCTGCTAATGTCCCATTATCATTACAAAACCCAAGAACTTTAGAAACAGAAATAACATTATTCAATTCAAGAGATTAAATGATTTTAATCAAAGATAGATAACTAGAGAGCTAGTATTAGGAGGCAGACCCTTTGTCACTTTGGCTTGTTTCCTTTCCAGTATAGGCCTGTAATCTCACAACCTTCATCTTCATGAAGGTTATATAAAATAGAAGTCTAGTAACAATCAACCTTCAGATTATATTCCTTAAACTAATTTATATTTTACTTATGTCCTATGTAAATCATTGACAACACTTACTCAATATTGGTACTGACCTACAAGGTTTCTTATTTTTAAGACTAATAAGACAATAATTAATCTAGAAACTGATCAACAAAGTAGTGACAAATTGAACTATGGTACACCAATGACATGTACTTCATGGTTAAAAATGAGGTAGACTTTCATGGTTTAACATAGAAAGGTCAAAACATACAAGAAAAAAGCAAGCTATATACATATGTGTATGTTTCTACATATATATATATATAATTTTATCCACTTACGAGGGAAAAGCATATGGATATATTTAGGTACACAAATGTATATAAAAGAGACAGGAATGGTGTTCAAAATTACAAGTTAGTGATGGCTAGAAAAATGAGTGAGCATGCCAGAGGAAGCAGGAACATTTACAGTTTGTATACTTTATCATTCAAATCTCTTGAATGAGATGTATTTATTACAAGAGCAATAAAAATGAAAAAAGGAACATAAAATTATTAAAATATTAACTACACTTAATGAGTTCCAGCCATGGAGCTAGAGACTATGCTGGGTCATCAAATACACATGCCAGGCTTGGCACCCATACCTCAGTGAGGAGGGCACCAGCCACAAACATCTGAGGCTGGCAGGTTCAAGCCCGGCCCAGGCCTGGTAAACAGTGACAACCGCAACCAAAAAAAATAGCCAGGTGTTGTGGCAGGCGCCTATAGTCCCAGTTACTTGGGAGGCTGAGGCAAAAAAATTGCTTAAGCCCAAGAGCTTGAGGTTGCTGTGAGCTATGATGCCATTGCACTTTACCAAAGGTGACATGGTGAGAATCTGCCTCAAAAAAAAAAAAAAAATACATATACCAACAATATTCCCCAAAGGCCAGGCCCAGTGTGGCTTGTGCCTATAAACCCAGCACTTTGGGAGGCCAAGGTGGGAGAATATTTGAGGCTAGAAGTTCAAACCAGTCTGGGCAACATAGCAAGACCTCACCTACACACACACACACACACACACACACACACAAATAAGCTGGGCATTATGGTACATGCCTGTAGTCCCAGCTGCTCAAGAAGCCTGGGCACAGCTCGGCACCTGTAGCTCAGTGGCTACAGCGCCAGCCCCACAGCAGGCTCAAACCCAGCCCAGGCCTGCCAAACAACAATGACAACTACAACCAAAAATTAGCCAGGCACTGTGATGTACACCTGTAGTCCCAGCTACTTGGGAGGCTAAAGCAAGAGAATCACTTAAGCCCAAGAGTATGAAGTTGCTGTGAGCTGTGACGCCATGGCACTCTACCCAGGGCTACAGTTTGTGACTCTGTCTCAAAAAAAGAGAAGGGCTTGGCACCCGTGGCTCAAGTGGCTAAAGAGCCAGCCACATACACCTAAGGTGGTGGGTTCGAATCCAGCCCGGACCCGCCAAACAACAATGATGGCTGTAACCAAAAAATAGCCAGGTGTTGTGGCGGGTGCCTGTGGTCCTAGCTACTTGGGAGGCTGGGACAGGAGACTCGCTTGAGCCCAGGAGTTGGAGGTTGCTGTGAGCTGTGAAGCCACAGCACTCTACCCAGGGGGATAGCTTGAGGTTCTGTCTCAAAAAAAAAAAAAAAAAAAAAAAAGAGAAGAAGCAGCCAGGCAGAAGGGCTGCTTGAGCCCCCAGAATTCAAAGGTTACAGTGAACTCTGATCAGACAAATGCACTCTGGCCTGAATGACAAACCAAGACCTTACCTCTTACCAAAAAAAAAAAGCCTCACAGAAACCCTGGAGTGGAGGGAGGACATTATGCCCAAAGTAAGCCTAGAGAAACTGAGGTTTGGAAGGGTATGTAAGTCATAACTAGTAGTGCCTGAGTTGAGACAGACCAAGGTCTTCCTGTTTCCAAACACAATATTCTTTCTATGATGTCACAGGGTTAAAAAGAGATGCAATTTACCCATGAGTCTCAAATTCACATACAAATGAAAAGTGATATGATAGAACTCTACTATAGCTACCAATATTTTTATTCAAGATCATTTAATTATTTGCATGTTTGTTTGTTTTTTTTTGAGACAGGAGCCTCAAGCTATCCCCCTGGGTAGAGTGCTATGGCATCACAGCTCACAGCAACCTCCAACTCCTGGGCTCAAGTGAGTCTCCTGCCTTGGCCTCCTGAGTAGCTGGGACCACAGGAGCCCAGCTATTTTTTTTTTTGGTTGCAGCCATCATTGTTGTTTGGCGGGCCTGGGCTGGATTTGAACCCACCACCTTGGGTGTACATGGCTGGCGCCTTAGCTGCTTGAGCCACAGGGCTGAGCCTGTTTGCATGTTTTTATACATAATTGCATTAAAACTTTGTAAGAGGATCTCTAAGCTAGTATATATAATAATATACTTTGTGTAAGTTGAACAGCACCCAAGTGAATGGAGAGTAGAAGATTATCAAGTTATGAAGGCCACATACAGTACAATAACTTTGAGAAATGAAGGTAGACTGAATAGCATTTCACTGCTGAGAAACAAAGGAAGCAAGGAAATTCCTTAAACCTCAAACTACCTCTTATCATTGGCCCAAAGGTACTATTCTGATGGCCCAGAGAGTTGGACATTACCAGTGCACGTGAAATAGTTTCAAGACCAAAGGATACAGTTCTGCAAAGATCTTGCTCCTATACTTACGAAGCAGGGCGGTCTTGTCTCAGGTCTATGGTGAAGACAACAGCATCTTCACCTGCAGACAGGAACGTACAGGGAGAGTCCGGTTCCAGGGCCAACTGAAAGAAAAAAACAAGAAAGACAGGCTTTTAAAGATTAGAATTAGAGGTCATTTAGTTCATTCCTTTAACTTCAGGATGGTATGCATTTAAAATGTCTCAGGAGGCTGGGCATGGTGGCTCATGCCTGTAATCCTAGCACTCTGGAAGGCCAAGGCAGGTAGACTGCCTAAGCATACAGGTTCCAGACCAGCCTAAGCCAGAGAAAGCCCCTGTCTCTAAAAATAGCTGGGAATCATGGTAGGTACCTGTAGTCCCAACTACCTGGGAGGCTAACGCAAGAGAATTGCTTGAGCCCAAGAGTTGGAGGTTGCTGTGAGTTATAATACCACAGCACTCTACCAAGGGTGATGAAGTAAAAGTGTCTCAAAAAAAAACAACAACAAAAAATCAGGCAGCATGGGTGAGGCCCAGCCCCATATATCGGGCCCATATACCAAGGGTGGTGGGTTCAAACCCAGCCCCGGCCAAATTGCAACAAAAAAATAGACAGGCGTTGTGACGGGCATCTGTAGTCCCAGTTACTCAGGGGGCTGAGGCAAGAGAATCACACGGGCCCAGGAGTTGGAGGTTGTTGTGAGCTGTGTGACGCCATGGCACTCTACCGAAGGTGATAAAGTGAGAGACTCTATCTCTATTAAAAAAAAAAAAAAAAGGCTCGGCGCCTATAGCTCAACCGGCTAAGGCGCCAGCCACGTACACCTAAGGTGGTGGGTTCGAATCCCCAGCCCGGACCCGCCAAACAACAATGATGGCTGCAACCAAAAAATAGCCAGGCATTGTGGCGGGCAACTGTGGTCCCAGCTACTTGGGAGGTAGAGGCAGGAGACTCGCTTGAGCCCAGGAGTTGGAGATTGCTATGAGCTGTGGTGCCATGGCACTCTACCCAGGGGGATAGCTTGAGGCTCCGTCTCAAAAAAAAAAAAAAAAAATCAATTTTTCTACCCCTTTTTTACTTTGTACTCTTTACAGGTACAGAGTAAAATGGTGCCCAAGTTTCATGCCCTACATCTGTGTTCTAAAAATTAGTGATCTTGTGGGTTGGAGATAGGCTTAAGAATCAAAAAAATAGGTCATTTTCACATTTTCTGAGCTATCTGGGCTAGAAAAAACACTCCAGGTCCACTTACATATTTGCTTAGGGTGTCTGGGAGTACCATCCTCTTTCCATGGCATAGACAAACACCAGGCCTACCCTGACCTGAGACAGGGTAGCTCCTTAGCTCCTCACTTTGGCCTATAATACACAGGGCTTCCAGAAATAGTGCTATATGTGAGCTAAAAGTTGTGAGCAGGAAAAGTTAAAGTTCTCACACATGAGGAACCAAACACTAGCACCATGCAACTATGAAAATGATCCAAAAACAATCACAGTAAACTTCAGAGGTCTGGAGGATATAAGAGACCTCAAGGATCTTCAAAGTAACAACAGTTCAGCTCAGGGCTAGACATAACTGAATGCTACACATGTGTGATCTGGAGGTCTGTCAAATACTTGCCTTTTTTTTTTTTTTTTTTTTTGCCTGCTTTTATTTCCTTAACTACAAACCTTAGGACTGAAAGGAGTGACCACAATAAAGGTGACACAATGGGCAGAGATGAGAAGACCTTGGCTGAGATTCACAGAGGATCTGGAGTACACAAAGTTAGAGCAAGGGCTTTCTTACCTTATGCGATGCTCCCTTGTGCTGGGCCACACGTTTTGTATTCTTGCAACACTGTGTGGCAGATAACTCTGCTACCCGAACCTGCCCATCACGGGCACACATGGCCAGGGTAGAATCACCACTGTTTGGAAGGAACTTGGCCTGAGGTGTTAAGAATAAAAAAAGGACACACAAGAAATGGAAGAAGTGAATTTGAGAGAGAAAAATGCGTTGACCACAATTTACCACCTTTTCTTATAGGACAGCTGGAAACATAGCTTTCCTACTCTTGTACAGTTTGCTAAGCACAATTTCTTCCAGTAAAGGAAAGAAAGAGAAAACCTTCTGATGTACAAGATCATTTTGGTTGGCTCTGGAAGGCTGAATTGGAACATGGTGTTCAAGTGAACCAGAGCTGGTAGGGGAGAAAAGCAAGCAATGAAAGAGTAAAATCTACCTTGATTCAGAAGGCAAACATAAATTTGTCATATATAAAAAGAAAACTAGGGGAAATTTGTTGGAGAGGAAAAGAGAACATGCTCAGAGATGAACGGTTAGTATCAATACAGTAGATGAGGCTGAGAAATAAAATCTCCACAGATAAATTAACAATATGAGCTAATATTTACCCAACACTTACTAAGTACCAGCCATGGTTCTAATTGCTTTGCTTCTGTTATGATTTAATGCTCGTAACCCTATGTATTATTAGTCCCATTTTACAGACAAAGGTAAAATAACTTGCCGAAGATCTCAAAGCTAGTAAGTGGAAGGGCTAGGGTTTGAAACCAGGCAGTTTGGTTCAAGAGCTTATGCTCTTGTACTACACTGCCTATTAGCACACGTTTAATGCCTTCCTGATGAGTTCTAAGCACCCTACCTATAACAAGGCTTCCAGCAGTCTATATGGTCAAGGACACAAATGGTTGCCATGGGATCTTTCAGCATATTGAGGTCATTATGGGAACCAAGACAGAGGCAAGTGCTGATGTCTAATTCCTAAAACTCACTTCCAGCTCCCATTCCAGCTAGCAGCTCAATTTAACTCATGCCCAATTTTCTCTCAATTACTATTACGCTCCCTTGTCTCACCTGGAAGACATTACTTTTGTGGCCACTCTCAAAGTCCAGTACTGGCTGCCGCCGCACCCAATCCCACACCACCACCTTCAGGTCATCACTGCCACTGGCCAGCCAGGTGCCACGCTGGTTAAAGTGCAGGGTATTGACACAACCAGTATGGCCCTCAAGCCCATGCTGCAGGCGGAAACGCTGCACAAAGACTCTTGCCCCACAAGCCTCATATACAAAACGGGCACTTGAACCCAGCTCCCGCTCCCGAAGGGCAGGAAGGGCTTGCCAGCGAGGTCGGGGTAGAGCTGATGTTTCTGAGGACACCCAGTCCTCCAGAGCCCGCTCATCATCTGATGAGTCCTGGTCACGGTTGGCCCGTTTGCGCTGTACGTGGCGTCGAGGCTGCTCTTCCTCCTCTTCTTCTTCCTCTTCCTCTGAGTGGTCATGGACTCGGTTTTCATCATTAATAGAGTAATGGCCAGTGTCCTCCATGCTGTCCGAGTCCTTGTCTTCACCTGAGCTCTCTGTGTCTGTGCCTCGACTTTCTGTGCTGGTGCGGTTAGGGCCACCATCATCCCCAGTCAAGCTCAAACTCAGGTCTGAGGCCTCCACTTCAATGCCTGAGGATGTCTCCCTCCCCTCTTCAGCACCAGACATCTCCTCTGGACTGCTAGACAGGCTTCCTGCATGTTAGTGAGAAATGGGTGAAAGGAAAAAATAAGGAACTAGGAGAGTTACCAAAAGGATTTCCTACCTTAGTCAAGAAATCAGCACATCAAAAGACCAAGAAATGAACTTTTGTTAAAGTGTTTTCAATACAAATGAACATAAAGAGCATTTCTCTCTCATTATTTTTCTTTTTAATTCAGCCTATATCATACTTTGAAGGAGTACTCTCTGAGGGGAAATTTTGTAAAAAACAAGAAATGGAGGCTTGGCGCCTGTGGCTCAAGCAGCTAAGGCGCGAGCCACATACACCTAAGGTGGCGGGTTCAAATCCCCAGTCTGGGCCCGCCAAACAACAATGATGGCTGCAACCAAAAAATAGCCAGGCATTGTGGCGGGCGCCTGTGGTCCCAGCTACTTGGGAGGCTGAGGCAGGAGACTCGCTTGAGCCCAGGAGTTTGAGGTTGCTGTGAGCTGAGATGCCACGGCACTCTACCCAGGGGGACAGCTTGAGGCTCCTGTCTCAAAAAAAAAAAAAAGAATAATCTCACTTATTATTAACTTTCAATTTACCATAACTCTTGGACACCAGGTAAGACCAAGTGTTTAAAGAGTAGGTGCAAAGGCCCTGAGGCAGAAACAACTTCGAACATTCAAAGAACATCAAGAACCATGGCACTACCATATTAAAAGAATAACCTCACTTATTACTAACTTCCAACTTACCATAATTCTTACAACCCCAGGTAAGTGTAAGTTCTGCAAGAGTAAGTGCAAAGGCCCTGAGGCAAAAAAAACTTGGGACATTCAAAAGCAGCAAGAAGACCATGGCACAACCATATTAAAAGAATAATCTCACTTATTATTGACTTTTAGTTTACCATTACAATTAGGATGTCTAAGTGGTACAAGAGTAATTGCAAAGGCTCTGAGCAGAAACAACTTGGGACATTCAAAGAACAGCAACTAGACCATGGAACAACCATATTAAAAGAATAATCTCACTTATTATTAACTTCCAACGTACCATAACCCTTAAGACACCTGGTAAGACCAAGTTCTACAAGAATAAGTGCAAAGGCCCTGAGGCAGAAAAAATTTGGGACATTCAAAGTCCAAGAAGCAGACCATGGCACAACCATGTTAAAAGAATAATCTCACTTATTACTAACTTCCAATTGACCATAAATCTTAGGACACGTAAGTGCTGCAAGAGTAAGTACAAAGGCCCTGAGGCAGAAACAATCTGGACATTCAAAGAACAGCAAGAAGACCATGACAAAACCATATTAAAGGAATGTCACTTACTATTAACATCCAACGTACCTTAAGTCTTAGGACACCTAAGTGCTGCAAGAGTAAGTGCAAAGGCCCGGAAGCAGAAACAACTTGTGACATTCAAAGAACAGCAAGAAGACCATGGCACAACCATATTAAAAGAATAATCTCACTTATTATTAACTTCCAACTTACCATAACTCTTAAGACACCCGGTAAGAGTCTCTTCTACAAGAGTAAGTGCAAAGGCCCTGAGGCAGGTAAAACTTGGGACATTCAAATTCCAACAAGAAGACCATGGCACAACAATAGTAAAAGAACAATTTCACTTATTATCAACTTTCAATTTATTATAACTCTTAGGATACATAAGTGCTACAAGAGTAAGTGCAAAGGCCCTGAGGCAGAAACAACTTGGGACATTCAAAAAACGGCAAGAAGACCATGGCACAAGCATATTAAAAGAATAATGTTACTTATTAACATTCAATGTACCATAAATCTTAGTACACCTAAGTGTTACAAGAGTAACTGTAAAGGCCTTGAGACAGAAACAACTTGGGACATTCAAAGAACAGCAAGAAGAACATGGCACAAGCATATTAAAAGAATAATCTCACTTATTATTAACTTTCAATTAACCATAACTCTAGGCCACCAGATAAGAGTAAGTGCTACAAGAGTAAGTGAAAAGGACCTGAGGCAGAAACAACTTGGGACATTCAAAGAACAGCAAGAAGACCACGGCAGAACCATATTAAAAGAATAATCTCACTTATTATTAACTTTCAATTTACCATAACTCTTAGGACACCTGGTAAGAGTAAGTGCCGTAAGAGTACGTGCAAAGGCCCTGAGGCAGAAACAACTTGGCACATTCTAAAAACAACGAACTGAAATGTTTTTCTACTACATGAGAATTTAGTTATCTTGGGTAAGTATGTTAGGGAACAAAGCAGGTCTGTCCCCCTGTCACTGTCAGCCAATATGCAGAGACATGGATAGGTCCACCAAACTTTATTTGTCAGACAGAATAGTGAGACTAGCCTCTCCAAAACTGTTCTATTCTTCCATTTCCAACATTACAGTTTCTTTTTTGTTGTTTTTTTGAGACAGAGTCTCACTATGTCACCCTTGGTAGAGTGCTATGGCATCACAGCTCACAGCAACCTTAAACTCTTGGGCTTAAGTGATTCTCTTGCCTCAGCCTCCTGAGTAGCTGAGACTACAGGCACCCACCACAATGCCCTGCTCTTTTTTTTGTTGCAGTTGTCATTGTTTTAGCAGGCCCAGGGTAGGTTCAAACCCACCAGTGCCAGTGTATGTAGCTGGTACCCTAACCACTGAGCAACAGGCACCAAGCCATTTTTTTTTTTGAGATAGAGTCTCACTTTGTCACCCTTGTTAGAGTGCCATGGCATCTTAGTTCATAGCAACCTCAAACTCTTGGGTTTAAGCAATTCTCTTGCCTCAGCCTCCCAAGTAGCTGGGACTACAAGTGCCCACCACAGCACCCGGCTATTTTTTTTGGAGACAGGGTCTCATTCTGGCTCAGGCTAGTCTTGAACTCCTGAGTTCAGGCAATCCACCCACCTCAGACTCCCAGAGGGCTAGGATTCCAGGTGTGAGCCACCATGCCTGGCCAGCATTACAATTTTATACATTTAAATTCTTAACCTTTACCTGAAATCAGCAGAATCGAAGACCCATATAAAATCGGTATAACTCATGACCACAAGTAACATTCCATTTCAAAAGTTAATCCCCTAAATCATTCCACCTAAACTATTCAAGATAGGCGTCTTCAGAGTGGGAGCTAAATTTATAAAACAGTAAGAATAAGGAACGTGGGGCTCAGTACCCAAAGCACAGTGGTTACAGCACCAGCCACATACACCGAGGCTAGCAAGTTCGAGCCCTACCCAGGATAGCTAAACAACAATGACAACTACAACAGACAATAGCTGGGTGTTGTGGTGGGCACCTGTGTCCCAGCCACTCGGGACACTGAGGCAATAGAATCACCTAAGCCCAAGAGCTGGAGGTTGCTGAGAGCTGTGACGCCACAGCACTCTACCAAGGGCAACATAGTGAGACTCTATCTCAAAAAAAGAACAGGGTGAAGCTTACTCCTGACCAGACCATCTGTGTCATGTCTGCCCTAGCCTGCCCCACTCCATCTTATTCTCAGTACACATGCTTTCATTTAATAAGCCAGGTTATTTGAAAAAGCATTAGAGCAAAGATGTTTTCAAATTGGCAGCATACATTTTTTCCTGAGTTTTACTGGATGTTTTATTTTTTACAGAGTCTCACTCTGTCCCCTGTGTAGAGTTCTCTAGCATCATAGCTCACAGCAACCTCAAACTCCTGGGCTGAACAATTCTCTTGCCTCAGCCTTCCAAATAGCTGAGATTACAGGTGCTCACCACAACACCAGGCTAGTTTTTTTCTGTTTTTAGTAGATGGCTGGATGCGGTGGCTCACGCCTGTAATCCTAGCACTCTGGAAGGCCAAGGCGAGTGGATCACCTGAGCTCACGGGTTCGAAACCAGCCTGAGCCAGAGCAAAACCTCATCTCGAAAAATAGCCAGGGGCTGTGGCAGGTGCCTGTAGTCCCAGCTACTTAGGAGTCTGAGGCAAGAGAATCAATCACTTGAGCCCAAGAGTTTGAGGTTGCTGTGAGCTGTCATGCCACAGCCCTCTACCAAGGGCAACAGAGTGAAACTCTTATCTCAAGAAATACATATATATATATATATATATATATATATGAGGGAGGGTACAGATGGGGTCTTGCGTCTTGCTCTTGCTCAGGCTGGGCTTGAGCTCCTGAGATCAAGCAATCCACCCACCTCATCCTCCCAGAGTACTACAATTACAAGTGTGAGTCACTGGGTCTGGGCACGTGATTTTTGATAAGTAGGTAAAATTAAGATGGTTGGTCTAATGACAATAGCTAAATTTTCTGAATTATCAACAAAAATGCCTATGTGTTTAACTTTAAAGCTCTCAATCTGGGCAGCTATGATGCCGGCCACACACGCCAGGGCTAGCAGGTTTGAACCCGGCCTGGGCTCACCAAACAACAATGACAACTACAAAAACAACAACAAAATAGCTGGGTGTTGTGGTGGGCACCTGTAGTCCCAGCTACTTGGGAGGCTGAGGCAAGACAATAGCTTAAGCCCAAGAGTTGGAGGTTACCGTGAGCTGTGATGCTAGAGCACTCTACTGAGGGAGAGATTCTCTACTGATAGAGAGACTCTGTCAATAAATAAATAAATAAATAAATATTAGGACCACTGAAAGTGTAAGACAGACATATATTATTAGGTTTATTTAGTGTGTTAAACTGTATAAAAAACATCCACTATAATATGTTTCATTTTCTTTGGATTGTTAATATATATGTTCTAATATCATAGAATATTGGCATGCCTTAGTATATGTTATCAGTAATAATTATGGTTATTATGTTAAATTGCTTTGTGCCACAAAAATGACCAACTTTACCAATTCTGTCTTTAACCATGGCTATTCTAGGACCTTTGTCTTCCATAATTATTTGTTTGATTCATCTCAGAAAGTATTTTTTTTAATTTTTTTAGACAGAGTCTCACTCCCTTGCCTAGATAGAGTGCCATGGCATCATAGATTACAACAATCTCAAACTCCTGGGCTCAAGTGTTCCTCTTACCTCAGCCTCCCAAGTATCTGAGACTATAGACGGCTGCCACTACACCCAGATAATTTTCCTATTTTTAGTAAAGGCGGAGTCTGGCTCTTGCTCAGACTGGTCTCCACCTCCTGAGACCAGTCTGAGATTTTCCTTGGCAGCACCCGTAGCTCAGTAGATAGGGCACCAGCTACATACACCCAGGCTGGCAACTAAACAATGACAACTGCAACAGAAACATAGCTGGGCATTGTGTCCCAGCTACTTGGGAGGCTGAGGCAAGAGAATCACTTAAGCCCAAGAGTTTGAGGTTGCTGTGAGCTGTGATGCCGCAGCGCCCTACCAAAGGCAACATACTGAGACTCTGTATCAAAGAAAAAAAAAAAAGAGATTCTCCTGCTTTGGCCTCCCAGACTGCTAGGATTGCAAGCATGAGCCACCAAGCCTGGCCCAGAAAGTGTGTTTTGTTTTGTTTTGTTTTTAAACTGGCAAAGTTCAAAGTTTGTCCTCCAAGGAAAGTAATGTAAAGGCTGACAGGTTCTCTTAACATACAAATTATGTATGTACGGACTAAAAACAAACTTCTAAGACTTTAATCAAAAACCTGACATGTCGGGCGGCACCTGTGACTCAGTAAGTAGGGCAGCGACCCCATACACCAAGGGTGATAGGTTCAAACCCAGCACCGGCCAAACTGCAACAACAAAAAGATAGCCAGGCGCTGTGGTGGGTGTCTGTAGTCCCAGCTACTCGGGAGGCTGAGGCAAGAGAATCGCGTAAGCCCAAGAACTGAAGGTTGTTATGAGCTGTGACACCACAGTACTCTACCAAGGGCGACAAAGTAAGACTCTGTCTCTAAAAAAAAAAGAAAGATTCATCTTATAAGGGTACATGTGAATCTTTCTAAATGTAGAATATAAATGTCTTAACACAATAACTAAGAAAATGACATGAAGGCTATATTAACCAGTTTGATGAAAATATTTCAAATTGTACATAAAAATAGCACACTGT
>CAUYTI010075724.1:0-13329 GCA_963575145.1 Galago senegalensis | reverse complement strand
CCTGTGGTCCCAGCTACTTGGGAGGCGGAGGCAAGAGACTCGCTTGAGCCCAGGAGTTGGAGGTTGCTGTGAGCTGTAATGCCACAGTACTCTACCCAGGGGGATAGCTTGAGGCTCTGTCTCAAAAAAAAAAAAAAAAAATTCCTGCCTCACGTTTCTGGAGGGGAAGAAAGATAATTTGCACAATTAATGCATAAGTGATGCAGCATGTGGGACACTGATGGGGGGGAGGAGGACGGGGACTGCTTGGACACTTGTCATTCTGACCAGAAGGGATCAGAGAAGGCCTCTTGAAACAATGACATTTGAATATAGATTTGGAGAAGGCAGATGGGAGGGCATTCTTGCCAGAGGGAACAGCCAGGGAAAAGACCTGAAGTGGTCAAAGTATGCTCGGATGTTGCAGGAACAGTATGGCTGGAACAGAGTAAGTGAAGGGGAAAGTGGAAGGAGGTGAGGACAGGGAGATGACAGAGAAGATTGCAAAGGGATTTAAGTGCCTTGGGAAGGAGTTGGGCTTTTACCCCAGGTGAGATGAGAGCCATGGAAGGTTCTGAACAGAGAGACTTCATGCAACTCAAGTGTTCATAGGTGCTCTCCAGCTGCTGTGGGGGGTGAGGGATGGGAAGGGGGAGAAATGGGTAGATGCTGAAGGTGAAACTGGTGCATTGGTGTAAGAGAAAGAAGATGAAAGTGGAAGCTGCAACTCTACCTCTTCGATTTGAGCGATCCTCCTACTTCAACCTCCCGAGGAGCTGGGACTGTAGGTATGCATCACCATGCCTGGTTAATTTTTAATTGTTTTGTAGACATAGGGTCTCGCTGCATTGCCCAGACTGGTCTCAAACTCCTGGGCTCAAGTAGTCTTCCCACATCAGCCTCCCAAAGTGTTGGGATTATAGGTATGAGCCACTACACCTGGCCAGACTCATTCTTCAATGCCAGAAATGTTTACTGAGTACTTACTAGGTGCCAGGTACTGTTCTGGTTTGAGGACACAGCAATAAACCAAGTGATAAAAATCCCTGTCCTTAGTGGAGCTGACATATATCATGGGAGCAGCAGACAAGAAACAACATAAATTTAACATAGGGTGGGAGCAAGGTGTAGCAAGTTTTACACAGAACGATGCCTCAGGACTGGCACTGGAGCATGATATGGGATCTGTACACGTAGACAGGGTAGAGTGGGCAGAATTTTAGCTGTGTTATCTTTTCTTCTATTTTTTTTTTTTGAGGCAGGGTGTCACTCTGTTGCCCCACGCTAGAGTATTGTGGTATTATCATATGCAATCTCAAATTCAGGTTCTAGAGATCTTCCTGCCTCAGCCTCCCCTAAGCTGGGACTACAGCCACCTGCCACCATGCCCAGCTGATTTTTCTATTTTTAGTAGAAACTGGGTCTCGCTTTTGCTCAAACTCCTTGACTCAGATGATCCTCCCCAGTTGGCCTCCCAAAGTGCTAGGATTATAGGTGTGCGCCACCGTGTGGGCCTCTGGATGCATTTTGGAGCAAGAGCTGCTCTCAGGGTTGGCTGATGGATTGTTTATTTAGATAGAAATAACAGAACATGGTGCCTGGGTGTGAATTTTTGAGTTTGAAGGGACACCTGCATAAATGCCTTCTTAGGTTAAATGTTCATGGTTTCTGCTATCTTAGGTTGGGTTCCTGAGAGACAGAAACCGACACAGGAGTTTGGAACACATGATCATGAGAATGGGAGGGCAGTGAGGGGAGCAGGACTCTGAAGGGGAGGGGTTCAAGAAGGATGAGGTCTCAGGCAAAGTCCAAGTTTAGCCTGACCCACGGGGGAGGCGGGCACGACCAAGTTATCCCACTGTAAGACAAGAGGGTGGGCTCTTGTTCCCCCACATCTGTCATTAATTGACCCTGGGGGAGGGGGAACACCTCCAAATGTCTTCAGTGTGAGGTGGCTCTGAAAGCCAAAGGCAATTCTCCATGGAAGGTCACAGCTGCTAGTTGCAAGCCTCTGTGCTCAGTCACTTGTGGGGTGGGTGCATTCAGCCAGTCAAGACACCTGGGCAAAGCCCTGCAAGTATCTTCCACATCCCCAGAGCTCCAGTAAGGTGAGTTCACAGGAACACTAGGCATTTAAGTCAATCTCAGCACGGATGTTTGACACCAGAACCTGTTCTCAGCTCTCTCGGGATGAAAACTCAGGCCAATTTGGCACTGGGGCTCCCCTAGCACAGCTGGGATCCTTTCTGGATTTATTAATTGCCAGAGACTCAACTCTCCACTTCTCAGACATGCCTAGAAATTGCAGAAGGGAACCTAGGGGAAGAAATGCTGCCCCTCAACAGGTCAGAATAGCTCACTTAATACCCATGGCCTTTTAGAAGAGTGCTACTATCATTCCCATTTTGCAGATGGGAAAGTGAGGTCCAGAGAGGTTAAATCACTTGCACAAAGTCACACAGCTGCAACCTGGAGGAGCCACGATTTGAACTCAAGTTGTTGGGCTCTGGGATCCATGTACTTTGGAGCTATACTGTACTGTCTTAGACTCCATGATCCTTTCAAAACCCAGAGCTCCTGTACCTAGTCTAGGAGAGGAGAAGAAAAAGGGGATGCTAACAGATCATATAGAAGATATGTGGGCTCAGCGCCTGTGGCTCAAGTGGCTAAGGTGCCAGCCACATATACCTAAGGTGGTGGGTTCGAATCCAGCCCAAGCCCGCCAAACAGCAATGACGGCTGCAACCAAAAAAGAACCAGGCATTGTGGTGGGCGCCTGTGGTCCCAGCTACTTGGGAGGCGGAGGCAAGAGACTCGCTTGAGCCCAGGAGTTGGAGGTTGCTGTGAGCTGTGATGCCACAGCACTCTACCCAGGGGGACAGCTTGAGGGTCTGTCTCAAAAAAAAAAAAAAAAAAAGCCAATGTTTCTTGTTTTTTTCAAGTTTCTACCCCCCCCCCCACCAGTTATCACCTCTTTGGGAAGTGGCATTGCCTTCATCGAGATCAGAAGTGCTAAATTGGATGGCAATCAGCTACCTGTGGCTCAGTGGGTAGGGCGCTGGCCCCATATACCAATGGTGGTGGGTTCAAACCCGGCCCCAGCCAAAAGCAACAACAACAAAAAAATAGCTGGGCATTGTGGCCAGAGTCTGTAGCCCTAGCTACTCAGGAGGCTAAGACAAGAATCACCTAAGCCCAGGAGTTGAAGATTGCTGTGAGCTGTGTGATACCACAGCACTCTACCAAGGGCAATAAAGTGAGACTCTTGTCTCTAAAAAAAAAAGGTGCTAAATTATCTTTCACAAAACTTCTTCATCTTCAAAACACAGAAGTGACAAAAGCAAATGGAAAGAACTGGAGTTGGTAGAGACAGATATCCAAAGGACTGGAAACTGCAATGAACTCAGTGATTACAGTAATGTTTGGTAATAACTTTACTCAGAAGGCTAACTCAAGATAATCATATGTAGTGAAAGGAGAGAAGGGAAGGAAGGAGTCACTGAGGAAGTTCTTAAAGCTGAAACCACTGATTTTCAGACTAACTCAGGGACCTTAAGTCTATCTAACCACTTGACTCCTACAATGTTATTTCTGTATGTAGACTAAAAGACATTGTTTATAATATTAATATTCATTTATTTTGTTGGATAATTTTTATTTGTTATTACTATAGGCAATTATTTACTTATCAGATGTTTCCACACAGATTTTCATAGACATTTTCAATAGTAGTCTCCAAACTGATCATCCTGTTTTATCTACTTTTTTTTTTTTAAGAGACAGAGCCTCACTTTATTGCCCTTGGTAGAGTGTTGTGGAGTCACAGCTCACAGCAATCTCCAACTCCTGCGCTCAGGTGATTCTCCTGCCTCAGCCTCCCAAATAGCTGGGACTATAGGCGTCCGCCACAATGCCCGGCTATTTTTTGTTGCGGTTTGGCTGAGGCTGGGTTTGAACTGGCCACCCTTAGTATATGGGGCCAGCGCCCTACTCACTGAGCCAAGGCCGGCGCCCTACTCACTGAGCCACAGGTGCCGCCCTATCAGCTACTATTTGAATTATTCTTCTAAATTCCTAATTTGTTTAGGCAATCTCATCTCACCTTCTATTTCCAATAAACATTTCTATTTCTACATTTATACCACATTGTAATTATTCATAAAATTGTAGGTTTCAGATGATCATGAACTCATGACGAAGACATTATCACTTATTTAAATATTTCTAATACCTACCATATGCCAGGAAGTTTTAAATGATGAACACAGGTTATCCTAAACTGAGTACTTTACCCATATACATACATAATGCACAACTAAACTGACTTGTAAGACAGGCTTTTTCTAATTTTCTATCAAAATGGGATACCCTGATCAAGAAAAGCTCTTTTCCTTGAGTTTATCTGTGTTTAGACTTCATAATACCAGAGACACAGTATATTATATGCAAATATAAAAGTAGCACTTGGTAACTCAAATACCCACAGTGACCACAAGTCACTCTAAATGAGTGAAAAGATGGAAAAAAGGGAAAGAAAGTGGAAATCTGGAGACTGAATGCAAGTCATGTGGCCAGATTTTAATGTGTTCAAGAGAAGCTGGAAATTTGCTCTTTCCTCTCCTTTTTAATAAAGTTTCTCAGCCGGGTGCAATGGCTCATGCTTGTAATCCTATCAGTCAGGGAGGTCGACGCAGGTGGATTGCTTGAGCTCAGGAGTTCAAGACCAGCCTGAGACAGAGCGAGATTTCATCTCTACTAAAAATAGAAAAACCAGCTAGCCATTATGGCAGGTACCTGTAATCCCAGCTACCTAGGAGGCTGAGGCAAAAAGATCAATTGAGTCCAGGAGTTTGAGGGTGCTGTGAGTTATGATGCCATGGCACTATCCAGAGCAACAGAGTAAGACTCTGTCTCAAAAAATAAAATAAAACAAAATATTCTTGATAAAAACTGTACATAGGCCAAGGAAAACAAATCTGTTGGACTGATATAGCCTGTAGGGCATTAGTTTGTGACCTTTGAAAAGAATACAACTTCACCTGCTAGTGACAGATTATTTAACTTGGTTCAAGAAGTCTAAACACTGCTTTGATTTTTTTATTTATTCCTTGCCTCCTTCCTCAGGCTCATATTTACTCAACCCTTCTATCTCTCAATAAGATGCTACTATATATTAGCTGTCTTTTAGTTCCAGAGTCTTTTTTCTGCTTTGCTGCCTTTAAAAGCCTTTATCCTGGAAAGCTACCCACTTTTTTAAGTATAAACCTCCCTTCCCCCAGACCCTCAAACTGGACAATCTGTAGTCTGGTTGCTGCCTCAAGACAGCATTCTATGATCTTTCCTAGACTAGATTAAGTACTCTGCTAGACATTAGAGTGTTCTTCTCAACAACACTTAGCATAACTACAATAAAATAACTATTTCTATAACTGGTTATTTAATAACTACTTCTTTCCCTGTACTTCAAGTTCTAAAAGGATAGAAAATGGGCATATCTTGTTTATTGTTAAATTCCAATCCAGCATGGCATATAACAGATATCAATAAATATTTGAAGGAAGCAATAAAAGCTAATTTTTATTAACATACAAAAAGGAATACACTTGAAAGATAGCAAAATTTGAACTCTTTACCTGAGACTAAAGGGAAATGTTCAATTAAAAAAAATCCTTTATTTGAACTTATTATCTTACAATGTATCTCTCTTGATTCAGCTTGTTAACTATTCTTTTCAATACCTGTATCTTCCTATTGTCTTCTAAGATCAGTCTAGCACTGAAAATGTTTTATATTTCCAACTATATAACAATTCAAATCTGTGAGCTACAAAATTGGGAAAGTAGTGACAATATGGATTAATCCTGACAAATTTCCTAGTACTAAATTATCACTTTTGATTTTGACTTAGCAAGAACTAAATTTGTTAAAAAGAATCCTAAAAAGAACAATTAATATTTTCACGGGATGGTGAAGGTGGCAGACACAGCATTACAAGAAAACACTTCAAGTGAAGAGAGTACTTTTTATTTTGCTTAGTGTGTGAACTAGTGTAACAGAATAAATATGTCACCAGACTAACAGTTCTATATGTAATGATGGCCCTAATGGTACTTTTGCTGGTTTAAAGATTTTAGCCTAGTTTTTACATCACCCACTCACTCCATTTTGAAAATAGCACTCAAACAGAAGCAATATATACTCACAGAAATATCAGGATGGTTTTTACAAGAGATGGAATTTTACTTTTCCAGGTACATATAATACACTTTAGGTCCAGGGTAAAAATGTGATATAGGATGAATCTCTCTTGGTGGGTATGAAGGAGTGAGGCAACACTAAGGAAAACTGAAGTCTATTATTTAGTGCTGAGGAAAAAACAAGGCAAACTGAAAGTTTTTTTGAAGATAAGTAAACCTGACCCATGGTAAAATGTAATTTATAGCAAGGCTCTGAATGACAAGATCAAAATAACAAAGAGCAAAAGATAAGTGCAGCAGCCAGCAAACTGGAGTGAAGAAGAAACTGGCTAATATTCTGGCATATATAAAAGTTGAGAAGTATACAGATCTCTATTTCTTAGAGTAGGTATGACTTAAACATTTCAAAAGTTGCTAAAAACTTCTCAATAATGTATTTTTAAGATGAGAGCAGCTCAGGCAGTCTCTGGGAAAAAAAAATTAAAGAAACAAACAAAAAGAGATGTTAAGGTCCTACAGGTTAAAAATGGCAGTTAAAAGTTTACAACATAATGTGAATCTTTCTAAAAGTAGAATATAAATGTGTTAACACAATAACTAAGAGTATGCCATGAAGGCTATGTTAACCAGTTTGATGAAAATATTTCAAATTGTATATAAAACCAGCACCCCATTACTGCATTAATGTACACAGTTATGATTTAATAAAAATTGAAAAGTTTACAACATAGCCAAGCTACTGAGATGAGTAGTACAATAGTGGTAGTGATCATGGCAACAAGCAACATTCTTCTTTGCTTAAAGACAAGTAGAAAATGATCCAATTTTAACAGCAAAGAACATAATATGCCATGTTCATTTTTCAGAACAGATATAAAGCAGTCTTATTATTACTATTTGAGAACACTGTTTCGAATTCTATATTAATGTACTCTTATTGAAAAAGAATATCAGTCATTAGATTCCAAAGTTCAGTCTACTAAAAAATTAAAGCCTCAACTTTAAACTTAGACAATCAAATATCACAAGTCAAGAATTACATGTGTCTTAACACAATTTGTTCATTACTTAACCAAGGTCAACATGTATAATTTCACCATATCTGAGTATTCTCAGTGTACATACTTAACGTTTTCCTTTAAAATGGCTATTTGTTGAAAGATGTAGACAAATTGATAGGATGCTTGTAAACAAGTGCTTCTCAAGAAACATGAATCTAATCTGCTTTTATAGTTCTGCTATCATCAATTTTTACTTTTTCTAGTTTTAGAAAACATTTGTATTTGTGTCCCTTGAGAAGTCTTTTTTTAAACTTTTTACTCATGAAATCAGAGGTGTAATACACAATAACTGTATTTTTCTGGTAGGTATATTCGTCACTCACAATAAAAAGCTGCCTAATAGCTTAAAAAATGAATGAGCATTTGTATTCTGAAAATGGCAAAATGGTATTAATATCAAACATACAAAAGAACTTTAGTTGAGTTTCAAATGTTATAACCCATCCTAGAAATCCTAAGATACACTAGGAATGCCTAACAATAATTTTAAAAGACATCCAAGATAGTTCTATTAAAGTCCTTATTTAGCTTAAATCCTACTGATGGCTATAGATATCTGTTTGTGTGCTAATTAAAAATTCGAATGCTGTGAACACTGCAATTAATAGGAATCTGAAGGCTTTTCATTATGCATGTAAATCAACTTGTTATGTTAGAAAAAATGTTGAGGATTGGTTGCTTAAGTAAACAAAATATTCTTCATGTGAAAACATCTTGTTTTGCAGTCATGTACTTACCACACAAAACTTTGCTTACAAAATTGAAGAATGTTCCTTTTCTATTGCAATAAGCATTATAACCTTCATCATAGGATATGTTCAAAATCATGTTTTTCAAACAAGAATTAAAATAATGTTTACAAAAGCACATGATGAAACAAGAGAAATAAAGATAATGTCAGGCACAGTGGCATGCACCAATATTCTCAATAATGGAAGGCTGAAATAGAAAGATCACTTGAACCTAGGAGTTTGAAGTCATCCTGGACAACACAGTGAGGCCTCCTCTCTATTTAAAAAAAAAAAAGAGGGAAGTGGAGAATAAACATAATATGAAGCATATATGAAAGGACTGTCATTTATTCTGAAAATATATCTTTCCTACGTTACCTTTTAGTGTTAAAATGCTCTTTTATTAAATGATTGTTTTCTAATGATAATGACTGTTTAAGTCCTCATTAGCAGCATACAAAGCTGATAATCCTAAACTAACATTTAAATATTGGTAAAATTCATGTAATCAACAAATGCTCTAAAAAGTGTAGGTACTTCTATACTTTTAGTGAAACAACTGGTAGTACACAACCTGGATTTCCAATTTTAAAAAAATAAAGAAATGCCTTTTCTTTAGCCAGGTGCTTACTTGTACATTTGAAAGTTTCAGTGAAAATTATCAGCTTCTTCCTAACTAAAGCCAAGAATTGAGTGAATAACTGTGAAAATAAGGGTCATACTTTGCCTAACTTACAAGAAAAATTCAAACACCTAAATGAACTCATAATAAAGAGGAAACTATTTTTATTAGGAAACTTCAAATTTGCATAAAGTATACTGAGAAAAGGAATTACACTAACTTTCCTTTTCTTTAGTAAATAGATGCATGAAGAAAAAACAACTCTCACAAATGAAATGACAACTATTCATTTCCAACTGAGTTCAGTTACTTCCACATATATTTTTCCAATGGAGATACTGATGTGGTAATAAAATGGGCACCAGATGTGTATTTCTTTTTAGTCTGCATTCTCCTAAAGACAATAAATTATTAGTAAATTATGAAATATGGTTTCACTGACTTATAAGCTAATACCTGGATTCTTAAAGAGAGCTGGATGTAAATACCTAAGAATTTCTGGTATGTTTAGTTAGCATCACTTCCACAGAAGATAAGGTAGCTTTGGAGATACTTAGGCATGTGTTACAATATATTACTATGATTTATATCATATTTATATGTAAAAATAAAGTCAGAAATCTCTTAAAAGAGAATTCTGAAATATGGATGCTGTTTTAAAAAAAATCTTCTGATTATAATTGAGCAAAAGTTAAAGAGAGCTCCTGAACTGATGAATTTGTTTCAAGTTATATATGCTTATAATAAAGCGTAATTCTATTTTATTCTACAGTTATGATATAGCTTAGGTTTTTTTTACTATCGATATGGTACTGGGACACAAAAGACTAAACCTGTACTGAACCCAGAACTATGTTTAATAAGAGTGTTTGACTTATAATTTACTTAATTCAATAAAAACAAGTATGTAGGAAGGTTTGGTACAGGGATCAAGTCAAATGAGGGATCTGGTTAACTGACTTTGTCTATAATCAGATTTAAAACAAACAACCTAAAATTAAGTAGTACTCAAAGGCATGTTTTCTTTTATTCGTGGTTTTATAGAAACTTATTATTAGATATTAATTTAGCCTATCTCAAAGGCGTAAGTATTACTAAAGTTTATATAGGCTTACTCAATATATGTAGACATTTCAAATGTGTTTAAGATAAACCACCATGATATAGAACATTTGTTTAGAAATATATACTAGAATTTATAAGGGAATGTATGTAAATAGGGTTAAAAACAAGGGGCTGATAGACCACACTATTAAAAAAATACTATCTAATGCTATTTTTAATGTAGATCAGGCAAATTTTAAGAAAAGTAGAAACCTGAAGAAAATCTTTTTAAAAAACTCAAAAAAATTTTAGCTGAAAATAGTATTTAAAAGTAGGTATCATTAAAATTAAACAGCAAAACAAAAATCTCAAAACTCTATCAGCTCTCCAAATGATATACTCTGTAATTTTGGGCAAATCGCTAAATTTTCTCAAATACAGTTTATATCTACTATACAGTTTTGACAATAATAAAAATGGGTTACATGGCTCAGCACCCACAGCACCAGTGGTTAGGGCACCAGCCACGTGCACCAAGGCAGGCAGGTTTGAAACTGGCCTAGGCCAGCTAAAAACAACAATGACAACTGCAACAACAAAAAGAAAAGCGAGTTGTTGTGGTGGGCGCCTGTAGTCCCAGCTACTTGGGAGGCTGAGGCAAGAGAATCACTTAAGCCCAAAAGTTTGAGGTTGCTGTGAACCGTGATGCCATAGCACTCTGCCTAGGGTGATGTAATGAGACTGTCTCAAAAAAAAAAAAAAAAGAAAAGAAAAGAAAAAAAGGGGTTATATGAGAAATACTCAATATGATGTAAGTATTACTACTTCCTGGCACTAAAGTGATATAGGTTGAATATCCCTTATCCAAAATACTTGGGACCAGAAATGTTTTGAATTTCAGGTTTTTTTTCAGATTTTGGAAGAGCTACATATACATAATGAGATTGCTTACAGTCAGGACCCAAGTCTAAACACAATTCATTTATGTTTCATACACACCTCATGCACATAGCCTGGAGGTAATTTTACACAAATGTTTTAATACTTTTATGCATGAAACAAAATTTAACTGTGACTTGTCACATGAGATCAGGTATGGAATTTTTCACTTGAGTACTCATATAAGTGTTCAAAAGGTTTTAGACCGAGGAACACTATAGATTTCAAATTTTGGGATTAGGGATATTTACCCTGTAAAACCCTTTAATAAGGAGAATTATGGCAACAATAGGCATCCATAGGTTTCAAGACTGTCTATACTACTTATGGAGATGAACCAGAATATGTGACAGAAACAAAAGTAAATACTATTCACCAAATATCTACATGCTTCTCTAATGTCCTGGACTCTTAATCAACAAGGGTATATAACTAGTTCTAGTTGACAAGCTGTGAGTGGAAGTGACCCATGTTTCATTTCACAGCTAAAATATTTAAGAGTCAAAAGAAGACCCTCCAGCTCTTTATTTCCCTGTGGTGGTCACTATAGAGGTCTAATATTCCAGGTGTACAGCTAGCTGCACACTGTCATATAAACACTGTAGTTTCTTGGAGCGTATTTATTCCCTGACAAAATTTTAAGTAATGGGAGCAAGAATAAACCTTGATTATATTAAATCTCTGAGATTATAGGGTTAACCTACCCTATTCTGATTAATAATCTTCTCAATAAAAGACTGTAACAATGATTTATTCTGGCCCATTTACTTAATAAGGTCAGCTGCAAAGAGAAGGACCCTACAATAACTTACTTGCTTTACAGTGAATGCCATTTTATCTTAACTATTTCCCATAATTAATGGAGAAAATATGTAATACATACAATCTTATTCAACCTCTAATATGCTTCTATATGCAAAAATATTACAAAAACTAGATACTTTTATAAAAATACATTTTTGTATAAGAATCCCTTAAGCTAATCAGATTTGCTTTATCCCTTTTATACTAGTTTTTGCATGTGCCAAACTATTTGAGTTATTTGCACTATAGTATTTTACCCTAAGAAAAAGGACATACTCCTATACACAATAAATTATCACACTTAAACTTAACACTGACACTATTACCTAATTGTACAGTCCATATTATAAACCAGGATTAAACAATCAAAGATAAGGCTGTATTTGGTTATCATGTCTCTTTTAGTTTCCTTTAACCTAGAACAATCCTCAACTTACATTTTTAATCTTTCAAGACACTATCATTTTGAAGTATTAATGTCAATTGTTTTGTAGTATTCTTCAATCTGGAAGGCTGATTTTTTTTCCCCTCATTATTAAATCAGGTTGAAAAGAGATTGTGTTTTCATAATAAAAACAATGACGGGGGGCAGCACCTGTGGCTCAAAGGAGTAGGGCGCCAGCCCCATGAGGGAGGTGGCAGGTTCAATCCCAGATCCAGCCAAAAACTGCAAAAAAAAAAAAAAAAAAAAAGACAGAAAGTAATCCATATGAAATCTTTTTGGCTAGTGAGGACACCAGAGAAAGCAATGAAGAAAGGGTTTTAAAACACAACATATTCTCTAGGACATAGACTAGAGAACACTTTGAACCTATATGCTGATGACTCCCAGATGTGTCCAACCTGTGGCACATGGGTGGCACTTGGGGATTATGTAAGGACATTTGTGCTTATCTGTAGTGATTAAGTATCACAAAAAGCACAGACATTTTATTTGCTCATCGGCTTTCATTAGTGTTTGTGTATTTAATGTGTGGCCCACGACAATACATCTTCTCATCCAATGTGTGGCAGAGAAGAAAAAAAAGACTGGACATCCCTGCAAGCCTTAACTTCTCCCTAAATCTGAAACTTTTACAAGCAACTAACTGCTGGACATCATCTGCCTGTCCTACAATTCAATACATTCAAAACTCATCTCAACCTCAAAAGTTACTGCTACTCTCCCTCCTCTCATATTGCTTGCTTTTCTAACTTAAGTATCAACACTTCATCAAATCTCTAAAGCCCAGTCAAGACACTTCAGTTGGCCTTAGCCACATCAAAGAAGGCCCCAAGAAGCCACCAATTTTATCAGCATTTCTTCAATCCTACTATATTGCCTTTGTTGTAAGATCTTAGGATTTCTTCTTTCCTAGACTCTTGCTATAGCCTAAGAGCTATAATCTTACTATATCTCTAAGATAATTTCCTCATTGTATCAGACTAATTTCTTTGAAACTCAAATATGATCAAATGACTTCCTTCTTAAAATTCTTCAGTGGTTCCCCGTCAGTAAAGTTTGCACTGCTTGTAGACTTCCACTTGATACTATACTTCAGTACATTGTTTCTCTAACCTCAGCCATTTATAATTTTTGCGAATTTTTCTCTAGGGCAAAAGACATTTCAAGGGAGCAGAAGAACAATGACATTTGATGTTCATTAACTTTTTCCTATGTAAATCACAACAGTTTGATCAAGTAATATTTGCTGATCAAATTTGCTAAGCCTCTATACTATATGCAAGATTTCGTATTAAGTACTGTGAGAATACAAGAGATGTTAGACATGTTCTCTGATCTAGGAAAAGTTTCTAGCATAGAATATAGATTTTTTTTTTTTTTTTTTTTGAGACAGTGCCTCAAGCTGTCCCCCTGGGTAGAGTGCCGTGGCATTACAGCTCACAGCAACCTCCAACTCCTGGGCTCAAGCGAGTCTCCTGCCTCCGCCTCCCAAGTAGCTGGGACCACA
>CAUYTI010075722.1:0-91518 GCA_963575145.1 Galago senegalensis | reverse complement strand
GGCGCCTGTGGTCCCAGCTACTTGGGAGGTGGAGGCAGGAGACTCGCTTGAGCCCAGGAGTTGGAGGTTGCTGTGAGCTGTAATGCCACGGCACTCTACCCAGGGGGACAGCTTGAGGCTCTGTCTCAAAAAAAAAAAAGTGAATAATCCAAGGGAAAGAAAATATATAAGACCATTTGGTAATAGATGATTTGTTTGAGACAGAATTGTCAGTGAAGAAAAGTTTTAATCAGCAGGACTCAAAATGAAATTACAAATTCTGTACAGGAAGTATGAAGGTGCAATAAGCAAGACCAAGCTGCTGGAATGACTAAAATACTCTAGGAACAATTAATGATGATGTGTTTCTGATATCTTCCTCTCTGTCTCCAAAAGGGCTGTTTCTTTCTCCAAAGGTTTCACTCACAATATTATTTCCCTAGTCAATTGTCCTTCAGACATAACTTGATGTGGCTAAAATATTTCCAATTGATGAAGCATATTTTGTTTTGGCATAATCTTTAAATCTTACTATATATTTATTTACCTCGCTAGAAAATAGGTGATTATACTTGACTAACTTGCATGGCCAGCAGGCTTCTTTGACTTTATAAGGTCTTTGAGGCACTTGAATGCAAGAAAGAAATTGAAATCCAGGACATGATTACTGTTGTTATGTAGAAAAATGATATTAAAATACAACTGTATCTTTATGCTTCCCCTGGGCCATTGTCCTTTATGTTTTCACTTTATTCACTCTTCTCTGTGTTACACTGTCATGAATATAAATTTAGTAGGAGATCAAAGGCTACTAAGTACAGTGTGCGTGCTGGAAACACCCCCTGTAAGGCAAGAATTAGTTAAGCTTCTTGTTCTCCTCCTCCTAAATTTATAGAAAGGTCTATTCCTTTAGAAGTATATTTTATTTTCATAGGAGTATGACTTAGTCGACATATGTATAACTACACGGAGATACTGTGTGTGTTGGAGAGATATAATATGTTAGCTTAAAATCTAATTTTTCACATGAATTGCTTGCCTTGGTAGAATGGACGGTGCCTTCCTCAATCATGCATGACAGATTTTTTTCTTTCTCTTCTCAGCCATTTACAATAAATGTTTAGTCTTGTAATGGTTTTAATGTCAGTCTTTCTAGGTTTAAAATGAGAATTTAAAAACACATCTCTGAGCGGAAAGCTTATGGGATGTGCATATTTTTAGGTTATACTTCGACCCACATATTTCAGCATAAATCCGTGGCATCTTATTATTCCCCTAGTTTTCTTTCAGAGCAATGGATCCTGATTACTTGGAACAAAGTGATAAGGTTTTGTGCAAAATCAGTTGTCATGTTGCTTGCATAAGGACAGCAGTCTCATCGCTCTCCTGAGATTTTCCAATGAGTTTAAAATATGTCTGCAGATGTCATAAGCATGTATATGAATTAGGAAGGAAGGGAACAGAGTGAGAGCGATGCAATAGACGGTCACATGGTGATAGACACTAGGCTCTTACAATAGCGATTGTTTTGAGTATAAAAGTTCCAGAAATTCGTACGAAATAAAATAATGAGGCAAACCATAAACTGCAACAAAGATTTTTGGTCTGTAATTATATTTCCATTTATGTTTGATGTTTAATAATTTGAGGTTGTAAAGAAATATCTTATCCCTTAAGAGATGGAAAAGGTGACCATTCTACATTTATTGTTTATTTTTCTAAACTATGATTTTTCACATAATTTTAGACGTATTGAAGAGCTACCAGCATAGTACAAAGCGTTCTCTTTCTTTCTTTCCCCAAATGTTAACATTCTGACATTTGAGAATAAGTTGTAGATAAGGTGTTCCTTCATCCCAAAAGAGTTCAGTGCAGACTTCCTAAAAACCAGGGCACTCTTTTGCATTATCACAGCATAAGCAGTCATTTGAAGAAATTAACCTTAATATACTATTATTACCTAATATGCAGACATTATTCACATTTCACCAATCATTCCAATAATGTCTGTCAGAGAAAAAGAAAATGTGAGATCATGTACTGCACTCAATTGCCTTGTCTCTTTAGTCTTTTAACTAGAATAGCTTTTTAGTTTTTAATTATGCTTCCAGACATTGGCATTTTTAAAGTGTGCAGTTTACAGAATGCCATTCACCTTGGGTTTATCTGATATTTAATCATAATTAGATTAAAGGTGTACCTTTTTGGCAGGAATGCTAAGAAACAGCATTATGGTCTTCCCAGGAATTAGCTCAGGAGACACATGAGACTGAAAGTTCTTCTCTTGGAGCTGTCACCAGTGATCACTCTGCCCAGGAGGTGTCAGGATTCCCCACTCTCGAGTTAGAGTAAGCATCTTTGCACATTGACTGTGCATAAGCTCTGCTACTTCCTCGTTATCACCCACATTCCAACCTGGTTTTACACAGAGGTTATGGGAAAGTAAGGTTCAGAAAGTATATATGAATGAAAACATGTTGAAATACCAAAAAAGACAAAAAAAGGAAGGAAAGGAGGGGAGAAAAGGACAAATAGAAAAAACAAAAGCTTTCATCTTAGGCAGGCTATAATTGAATGTTGTTCAATTTATTTTCCAAGTTTTGTTTTTAATTCTGACTTACGAGGATATAAGGCTATAATTTTCTACCTTTAATAGTTGTTTTTAGATTAAAAATATGCTACATCAAAGATGGAAACAGGAAGTACTCAGCATACAGTGTCATATGTTAAGTGCTATAAATAATGTGAGATCTGATTACTTACCAATAACTGTAAAAAATTAGTGTGAATTGTATTAAGTAAAGATATTTGTAAATTTATTATCTTGTAAAACTCATAATCATTGACAATTCAAACAGAACCATGTACATATGTTTAGCAGAGTCTATGGGCTATTACACACAAAAATCTATTTCTGCTGGATCTATTCTGTTGGAAGACACCAAAATATGCAACTCTCTCCATTCTTTATGTTAAAAGTTTGTCAGACCTCACAACAGATATCTTTCAGTCATGGTCATGAAAGATCATAACACTCAATATCATTCCTCTCTTTAATTTTCACCTTCACACAACAGAGCAAAGGGAAAATTACGTATAATTTTAAAAATATTCACAGTTTCTATCATAAAAATACTCAAAATAGGAACATTATTTAAAAGTAATAAAACAATAAAGTAATGAAGTTGAAAAATACATGTACTAAGATGGGTTTATTACCTAGAAAAACATGAAGAACATAGATCTTTAGGAGTAATAAGAGATATATATTCTGTTCTCAAGAAACAACTTTTATTATCTCAACAAAGACTGGCAAATTCAATATACCCATTTATAAGAGTTTAGGTAATATAGTATTTTGATGTCATGGCATTTAATTTATGCAGTAGAATCCATTTTGGGTTTGATTACATGTTTTATTGTAAAATGCAACATATTATTATTGTAGTGACATTTCCTCTAGAATACTTCTGAAACAAAGTATCATCTCTTTATGTTATATGGTCAGGTGACTGTGGACTTCAAAAAGAACTCCTGGACCCAGCAGTAAATTTAGATCACTGTAAACCAAGTAGATACATTAGAAATAAAAATGTGCTATAATAATGAGAATGCCACACATTGCTGGCCAAAGAGTTATTAACAGTCATTTTCCAAATCCTTCTGGATAAGAAATAGAAGGTCAGATGTTTGACTGAACCCTTCTTGGTCTGTCTTATTTTTTGTGACTATAAGAGGACAGGCTTGAAAATAAAACATATACACAGAGTGACAGAAAAGAAATTTAGGAGAAAGAAAAGAAACCCTGGGCACTTGATAGCATTGTAAACCTGCACAAACCACCAATCCTAGAATGGAAAACTTTTTGTTAAGCAAGAACAGAAGTAGCCTTCTTGTTTAAGACACTTATGGTTCATATTTTTGTTAACTGTAGCAAAAATTTCAGGTGCTTTGACAGGAAAGTAAACGGATAAATAATAGTTCCTCATTCAAAAATGTTTTCACTACGTACTCTATCTGCAAATCACTGTGCTGGGTACTAAATATGTAATCGATCAAGACATCTCTGTAGCTCAACTGATTTTTTTAAAAAGATAAAAAATTAAAACAAAATAATATTTAAACTAAAAGTGATAAATAGTTATTAAAATTAAAAAAAAATACACACACACTTCAATGAAAGGACTTAAATTACCTGCACATTATCTTAACTAGCTTTGGGTGGAATTAAATAAGTCCAAATATGGAAACTCATGCCTATAATCCTAGCGCTTTGAGTCCAAACGCAAAAACTCATGCCTGTAATCCTAGTGCTTTGAGAGGCCAAGGTGGAAGGATCTTTGAGGTCAAGTGAGAGCAGCCTGGGAAACGTAGCTAGACGTCATCTTAAAATAGTGGCTTGTGGTGGCAAGCCATCCACACTACTTGGGAGGCCAAGGCAAGAGGAGCATGCGAGTCCAGTAGTTCCAGGCAACAGTGAGCTGTGACCAGGCGCTTTACTCTGGGTGACAGAAAGAGACTCTGTCTCTAAAATAAATAAATAAATAAGATCACTCTGCAGAACTTTAGAGAGATCTTGACACATGCTAAACACTAACAAATTAATTAAAAATAGTCATCTTTTGAGCATGTTATTACTAGAATAAAGTTTTGTAATATAATAATGTATTCCAAATTGTGATAAGAAAGGATCTTTAAATGAAGAAAAAAGTAATGATTTTAAACTTACATATGGTAATAAAACTGTATATCCCCTTAAATATGTGGCTATTATTATACTATGAGGTGATGTTCTGAGAATCTGAAGACTGCAAACTCCCAATATGCCCTCACAGGAGATACTATCTCATCCAGGCTTCTTTTTCTTTGCATATGAAACATGTTAGCTTTTCCCAGATTGGTTTTGCAAAATCTTGCTTACATAGGTGAAACTGAGGCACTCTTTTTTCCTAGTGAAAGTAGGTCCATGAAAATAGAAACATTGATGAATATTAATGAAGTGCTAATGAATCCCTAGCCCACAGGTCACCCATAGGCTACCATATACCCTTGAATCCTTTATCAGAACTACCCAAACTTCAGAATTTGCATGTCTGTTTACATTTCCCTCCATCACCACCGGTTGTTTGTCACTATCTCTTCACTGGCTCGGAGGCCTCATTCTCACTGAACACATTCTGTGGGTAGAGCGGGATTCTGTGGGCTGTCAATTTCTCCCCTCTCCTTTTAGTTATTCCTCTTCATTCCTCTCCTTCTGCTTCTCCTTCCTTAAGACATGCCACTCATTCAGCGTGTGCACTGACAGATACTTGACTGATGTGTAAATTTATTCATAGGAAGGAAAAGAACATTTTTGTTCTGATGTTTTATTTTTATCTCTGTATGCCATCTTTATTTGACAGATTATAAAGCCATATTCATATTAAAAAGCATTTTTAAATAAAGAGCAATTTGCCGTATCAATATTGTCTTCCCACCTCTTTCATTTTCATGGCCTTCGAAGGCTTCCTGAAAATAACATTTCTCAAAAGTGGTGACAGTAATCCAAGTAATGGTGAATAGCCACCCCTCCTGCTCCTTTTTTCTTATTATTTCTGGTTGTTCAATGCATACAGAGAAAAATGTCTCATCTTCCTATATCATGGAAACAAGTAGACTGGCATAAAATCTACTTGTGCTTTGTTGAAATGTTTGAAGGGATTATATCTCATAAGTAGTAGGAAATAAGATAATCAAGTTTAAGAATTTAGGAACAGAAGTCAAGAGTTATATCCTATGTAAGAAAGATTCTCATAAAATGACAAAGTCTCTCTTACCTAAGAAAAAGGTCTTCAATAAAAGATATGCATTTTTTACAATTAAAATATAGACTATTTATTCCCTATAGTAGTTTAGATATTGAAAGAAGATATTCTTGGAAGTAGGTGTTTGAATGTATATGATTTCTCTATATTAAAACGTGTGTTTATTTGGTTTAGTCATACTATTTTTTGAGGACTAACAAACTTGCAAACACATGGGATGTTAGAAATGAAGTGTAGAGCCATGATCACCAAAAACTCGCCAAGGCAAACACAACCCACACAATCTACATGTGGATTGCCTAGTAGATCTGGAAATGAGTGGAATAAATAACATGATATGAATGTCAGATGCTGTGCATGATATTTTAATCTCAGTAGGCTCATTCTGTCCATGACTAATAATACTCAAGTGGTCTCCCAAAGCTAGAATGTTTCCATTTGCAAGCTGTCCTAATTGCTTCTATTTATCTTAGAGGTAACTCACATCAATATGATAATTGGAGTGAATAAATGATCACTCTATCATTCAGACGTAGGCTATTAGTATTTGTTAAGTATGTCAGAAGAGTTTGCAGTTAGGATATTTTTCATACAGATATTTATTATTGCAGCACGTTTATTTGATACTTTTTCAAATGTAGACTATAGACTTCAGAATCAAGAGGTATTCAATTTCAAATAATACTCCATATCCTAATGTAGATTTGGGAAAGAGAAATCAAAAGAGAAAGTATGTAAGAACAGTTAATATGGAAAAGATAGGAATTCAGAATTAAAAAGAGACATCATGAAAAGTGTTGTCTTATATAATGCAAGAGGGTTAGAATCGAATGTTCTGCTTGACATTTGATCTTGAGTATCTAGTGGAGAGGTTGCCAGCAGACAGGAAGTACTAAATGATTCCCGAGTAAATGAGCCAATGAATGAATACTCAGGAGCTGCAATGTTAAAAGACCCATCTTGGTTATATCTTAGGCTACTTAGGCTAAGGGTTGTTTCTTTTCTTTTCTTTTCTTTTTTTTTTGGAGACAGAGCCTCAAGCTGTTGCCCTGGGTAAAGTGCTGTGGCATCACAGGTCACAGCAACCTCCAACTCCTGGACTTCAGCAATTCTCTTGCCTCAGCCTCCCAAGTAGCTGGGACCAAATGCACCCACCACAACGCCTGGCTATTTTGTGGTTATAGTTGTTTTGCTGGGCCCGGGCTGGATTCAAACCCACCAGCTATGGTATACATGGCTGGCACCTTAGCCACTTGAGCTATAGGCGCCGAGCCTTAGGCTAAGTTCTTAATTAATATTTTCAACTGGCAGGGGTGCTCTCCTCTTATTTGTAAGGAAAAAAGAAACATTAGCTTATTATGTTGGATCTTTCAGTACAAGAAAATGTGCATTCCTTAAGTATTTATGTTATAACTGATATTATTAATCTAAAGTTAAAGTCCTTGCTCCAATAACTTCTGATTCATAATTGAAATATGTAATCTATTTTTAAGAATTCTTGAGAATATAGGATCAAGCAAACAACAAACATAATGAGTTGGATTTTGTTGTTTAAATACATGTTGAGTTATTGAAATGAGCCTTCAAAGGGCCATCTACAAACACTAATAGGAGGCAAGGAAAACATGTTATTAGTGATACACAAACTTAGTTTGTCGGGCTCTGTGGTAGTAAAAGAATTTGCATCTTAGCCCTTAATTAAAATGTCGTTTTTCTTGTTTCCTGGGAGACACAATTATGAGCCAACACCTGTTGGAAAGAGTTTTTCCTAACCTTTCAGCTCATTTTTCTGTTACCGTTGTAGCCACTGACCAGATGTGCTCACTGGACAACTGATTCCCTGTGCACGGCTCGTGCTTCATAATGTACTTGAGAATGAGTTTTACATACAAAATGCTGGAGCAATCATTTCTTCTCCATGAAAACTGTAAGTACAAAATTGTATTGTTTCATGGTAGACCAAGATACTGACAAAACATTGTTTCTCAGAAAAGCAACTAGAAAACATTAAATTCACCGCTAGACATTTAGACACTGAGAGTTCCTTGGATTTATATAATGATTTTTACATAGGATAAATCCGTCTTGTTGATGGCCACTTCTATAATGACATGGCCTAGAAAGAGCATTTCCTTTTATCAGTATTGTTTTAGCGTTATTTTTTCACTCTATCTTTAGTGCTAACATTTCTGTTTAATGTTTCTACAGAATTTCATCCTTAGAAATCTGTTCTCGTAATAATTTGACAAATATTAAAAAAAGATTAATAGCTTCATAAAGAAAGAATATATTGCCCTATAAAGGAGTTGACTGATGTATATGGGTTAATGTTATCTTTTAGGCTTTATTTTCTATTGTTCATTTGCATTTTCTTTTTTACTTTGTTTTATTGTTTCAGGTTCATTGAGGGTACAAAGAATGAGGTTACACTGCTTGGTTTTTTTGGGGGGGGCAGTGCTGGATTTGAATCCATCACCTCTGGCATATGGGACTGGCGCCCTACTCCTTTGAGCCACAGGCTTCACCCCAACATTGTTTTGTTTTATTTTGAGACAGAGTCTCACTCTGTTGCCTTTGATAGAGTGCCATGGCGTCACAGCTCACAGCAATCTCCAGCTCTTGGGCTTAGGCAATTCTTTTGCCTCAGGCTCCCAAGTAGCTGGGAATATAGGTGCCTGCCACAACACCCAGCTTTTTGCTGTAGTTTGGCCAGGGCCGAGTTCAAACCCACCACTCTTGGTACATGGGGCCAGTACCCTACACACTGTTCCACTTACATTGTGAATAATTTCACTGAGAAACTGAATTGCTATTTTGTGTTATGCGGGTATTTCATGTCCAAAACATCAAGATTTCAATGTAATGTATTCAGCAAATAAAGCCATCTCTGTACATAAATTAGAAAAGTTAAACCAAGAAATTGGAGAGCTTATTCCTCAGTGTGCGTATGCTAGTCACCCAGGTAGTAGACACGTGTCATTTTGCCAGCACCACCTGTCATACCTTAAACCTTTTCTTGGTAAAAGAAGACCATCACAATTTTCTGTAGGTCACTGATACATGTGACCTATGAGTTACTAAGTGGTCCATACTACCAAGGTACCCAGCTCAGTCTGCAGAGTGATAGGCACAAGATACAGGCAATAAAAGTCAATGGTCCTTGGCCATGATAATTTGGATCATGAGCTAAGGTAACGTATGGTGAAACAGGATGCGTTTTCTGTATTTATATGGAGCTTCCTAAAGACATTTCCCTTTGGCAGGCTCTTTCTTGGCCCTCATTATTTAAAAAATTTATTTTTGAATTTGCTGAGTTACTTCTTATGTTTAAAGAATTTCTTTCTTTTACATTTTTATTTTTACTTATATGTCAAATTTAGGCAGAAATGTATCTAATTCTTAAATGAAGAGAACCCTATAATACTTTAAACATAAACAATTTCTCAATGGTAACTCTAATCTACTTGAATAATTTAAGATATACACTGAAATACTTTAAAGAATAAAATATTAATTACTAAATTAGTAGATTTTGCCTTCAATTATATAGATATGATTTAATTGATATGTAATAAAAGTACATACTTATGGGTTACATGTGATGTTTTGATACATGCATCCAATCTGTAATGACCGAATCAAGAAAATTAAATTACCTAACACTTTGTGCATTTATCATTTCTTTGTGTTGGGAATATTTATAATCTTCTCTTCCAGCTACTTAGAAATACACAATAAATTATTATACACAAAGCCACCCTCCTGGGTTATTAAACACTGTGACTTATTCTTGCTATCTGACTACATGTTAATACCCATTAATCAACCTCTCTTCATCTTTTCCATCTCCACCCTTTTCAGCCTCTGATAACCATAATTCTATTCTCCCCCTCATGAGATTAATATTATTTTCTTCCACCTATTAGGAAGAATATGTAATATTCTTTTGGTACCTGACTGATTTCTCTTAGACAATGAGCTCCAGTTCTATTCAGGTTGTTGCAGGGAACACAATTTCACTATTTTTTTTAATGGCTGAATATTATTCTATTATGTCTTAGCCTATTTTTTGTTTTTCTAGAATTTCTAAAATTTGAATATTTGGTGGTTCTGTGGTGTCCTATATATCATACATTTTCTCCATTCTTTTTCCCCCCCTTACTGTGTTGTATCAAAGTATCTGTTTTTAACTTCAATTTTTTCTTCCACTTTATCTTGTCTATTATTTAATATCTTGATTTTATTTTTTATTCTGTTTTGGTGATATGCTTCTTGGGCACCAGTGGTGATAGCAGCAGTAGGCCAAATACACCAGTCCACAGAACCCCAGGCAGCCTTCAGGAGCCAGAGTGGTAGGAAGTCTTAATGAGCTGGTTCTTGGGCTTCAGGCAACATGCTCAGATGCCAGAAGTGGCAGCAGTGGACCAGGATGATATGTCCTTGAGAATCTGCAAGGTGTACATGGCATCAGTGGTGAAGGTAGTGGCACTGGGCCAACCTGCAGGCCCCCAATAGCACATGTGGATGCTGACATTGGTGGTGACAGGCTGGGCCAGCTGTTTTCCAGGATCCCAGAGGGCACACATCAGTGGGCACTAGAGGTAGCATCCTGGATGAGTTGATTGATGGTGATTTCAAAGTACACATGGGAGCTGGGAGATGAAGGTGGGGCGATGTCTCCTTAAAATGAGAGTGACCCAGTCATTTGACCCTTCCACACATGTGCAATTGGGTAGTGGTCCTGCAATTGGAAGTGGCATGGTGTCTGTCATCATTAGCAGACCTGGGTAGGTGGTTCTCAGGTTCCAAGGAGCACATATGTTAGTCTTTGTCCTGGAGGCAGACTCCCTGGTGTGCTTTACCCCCATGTCCAGAGATACAGGATTCGATGTAGCCTAGAGCACTGAAAACCTGGGTCCACCACTGGGTCCACTAACTGAGAGGATGTGGAGGGACGTGGAGGTCCACCACTGGGTCCACTGAGTGGATGTGGAGGGACGTGTAGATGCAGGGCTGTTGGGCCCCAGGCCAGATATAGTCTGGCTGGAGCTATGTTGTCAAAATGTTTCTGTGCTGAGGCTACTTGGGTCTTGGGAGTTATGTGGCACCCAGTGCAAACTCCCTGTCTGGAACAGTGCCACTGAATACATTGCAAGCAGCTCCCTACATTAATCTCAAGACCTGTAAGGGGCAAGGAACTGTCCTGTGGCTGGGATTATGGAAGTCTGTTGTGAGAATGAGGACTGCTGGGAGTATTTCACTGGTATTTTTTACTCCATAATGAGGAGCTGCTCTTGTCCTTGAGCCAATATTGATAAGGTTGGTGGTGTTACTTCTCTCTCTTTCTTTGACTCAGAGGTTCCCTGTCACTCCCATCTTGGAATCTAGTGTTCTCTGCTAGACATTCTATTCAGCATGGGTCATTTCCCTTCTATTTTTGCCCTTTTTTGTGGGAGAGGCATGTACTGGATGCCTGTAATCAACCATCTTGAAACCTCTTTTCCTGATATTGATGCAGGACAAGGTGGCACCATGACCTGCTGCCTTAGCCCTGGTAGTGTTGATGCTGTGGTGACTTGAGGAACCAGCTTGCTAGAAGGGCTGAACACCTGCTGGGGAGACACTGGCACCTTGCTATCTCCTTCCCTGCAGCACTTCTGGCTGGTCAAGTTCATGGATGGTGCCTTGCTGTCTCCTTATGTGAGTTTCCAGGGCCTGAGAGTTCTGGCACCTTGCTGCTGATTCTACAACTAGCTGGAACTGACCCATATCTTAGAAGTCAACATTGAGTTCTGGCAAAATAATCCCCCAGGACTATATTAACCCCTGAGCAGAGAGCCCTAGCACAGACCTGGAAGAGGGAGCTGGAGAGCTTGTTTCCCTTCTGGGTTCTCTTTGCCAGGACCTTTGGTTTTTGTACATTTTTGTATTAGTTTCTGTGAATAATTCCTATCTTACCACTGATCCTGTGATCTTTGGATTCATCCTTCGAATCCCCAAGACCAAGAACCTGAAAATCCGGTATCAATATGATTTAAAGATTTTTCTCATATTATATATACACATGCACACGATAGGGATGTGTGTGTGTTAATAGATAGGTTCATTTTGCTAAATGTGCTTAATAATATGAAACAAATTAACATGAATACAAATATACATGATATAGATTATTGCATATGTAATTTTTATTCTATTTTTATTTAATAAGGTATTATGTAATTTAACTTCTTAATATTGAATTTATAGGCTTATACTGTTAAATTGTATAGGTCTATTACAATGTATGGGTATATTACAGCCATTCACTGATTGCAAACATTTAGAATATTAACAAGTGCATTTTATTGTAAACATATTCTGCAATTATTAAATAATTAAAATTAATATAAAATAAATAGCTATCCCACAATTTCTTGTGAGTTTATTAGAAGGTGAGTAGTTTAAGAGAAAATATTTGTTCTACATTTAAACAATAAAGAGTTAGATTCTTATCTCACACCTGAAGGAGTAATACTAGATAATTCTAGGTAAAATAATCTATCCTTTTGCATACCAGGATAAATAAGATTGGCTGGGAAGGCAAATATTCTTTATGCTTTTAAAATAAAATCCATTCAAAGATTTCAAAACAAATATTTGTGTAAACAAATGTGTCTTTAGCTTATACAGTCATAAAGAAAGGAATTTATTTGGATAGTAATTCTGGAGGCTGGAGAGTCCAGGTTCCTGGCTTTGGTGTCTGCTTGGCATCTAGTGATGGCCTTCTTGCTGCACCATCAGAACAGCTGAATGGTCACACGGCAAGAGAGTAAGAGGGGGTGAGAGTAACATAAGAGGAAATGAAATGGGGAAGCAAATTTATCCTTTTATCATGAGGCCACTCCTGTGCTAACTAACCACATCCCTTTATAATGGTATTAATCCATTCATGAGGCAAAGCTTCATGACCTAATCACCTCTAAATGGTCCTGATCCTTAACACTGTCACAAGGGCAGTTAAATTTCAGTGTGAGTTTTGGAGGGGGCATTTAAATCACAACACTTACTTTATAAAACAAACTCTGTGGGCAGGAATTCAATTCAAACTAGTTTTTCCATTAGTCTAGAGGCAATAACTTTGACTTTGCCATGTGTTATCCAACTACTCTGTGGCTTTATGCATTTTCCCCAAATCATATCATTTTAATCCTTTTAATTAAATATATTTTTAGAAATACTCCTTGATAATTTTAAATTATAGGGTGTTCTCATGCATGTTAAACCTTCTATACATAGTAAAAATACTCAAAATCTAGTTTTTAGCAAAAAGTGTTGAACAGTAGATACCATTAAGTAAATCATAAGCTGTCTTTAATCAATGCCTCAGGCTATAGGGACTTTTGAAGAACGATAATTTTTAGATTACTTTAGCTATTTTGCATCTAGATTGCATAGTTAGTTTCCATATACACATTCAAATTCTTCAATGGTTCTCAAAATCTCTATATATAGAAATTTAAAAGCATTTTTTTAAAGGAATATGTTGCAAATATTGTGTTTCTGTCTGTTTGGTGGTTCTGCCTCAGGGCTTTCCACAAAACCAGCAATTTCTACACGGAAAATGCTTTCCCATGGTGAAATGTTACTGTTTCAAGAATGCTAATGACTTTTCTTGAAGGGTAACATACAAAACTAAAAATGAGTTACCCATCCCTGGTATACATATGTATAAAGGCTTCCCAATTATATATTTCCCACAAATTAATCCTATGTAATTATTTACTAAAGTGATATTTTCTGATCACTTTCAACTTTTACATTGGTTCAGTTGATCAATCTGAAATAAAATTTGCCCTAGACCAAATAAAAATTTAAAGAAATTCATAAGAGTTCTATAATCCAATAGCCAGAGACTATGTGTATGTATAAAGGTTTGACAAAGGACTGATTCTGTCAGTCAGCATTCTAATTAAGTAGTAGAACAATGTAAGAAGAAAAGTTTCCTAACTTTTTTTTTTTCTTTCAAAGTTTTAAACATGGCTTCTTGTTATGGGGTGATGTGAAAGACAGAGAAAAAGATGATTATGAAAAAAATATTCAACTTTTCTACCCACTATTTCAAGTATTTGGACTACAGCTGTCAGTTAAAATCCATATATCACAGTCCTAAAAAATCTTTCACGTGGAAGTATCAAAATTTTTTTTAATTTTATAAAAAATGTGGAATTAATTATATCAATTTAGTTGTCAACTAATATTAAATGATTAAAACTTTATAAATATACCAAACTGGCTCATTTATGTGAGACATAATTTTTTAATTTTTGTTTCTATTTTCTTTTTACTTATGAAAATAAAATTTTTGTACTTCCTATCTGTTTACAATAAGACAGCAAAGTCTGAAAAAATTACTCTTTTCTTATTGATAATAACACATGCAATATTTCTAAAAATTTTTACTGGTTAAATACATTTATTCTTAACAGATGGTGAATTGTGATATTTATATTATAAAGTTATTGTTTATATGTCATTGTATATAAATGAAATACAGTTGTCTATTTTATAAATAATTGATATGAGTTTAGCATAATTTTTATTTCATTGATAAATTGAAATAAAACATTTTAAATATTATCTTGGGTCTCCTTGTTTAAGAATCTGCTTTCAATGTTTAAATATATTTTTGCTATTAATGATTTCAAGACACTTAATAAGTCTAGCTAAACTATTTCCTTTTAAAAACCACTCCTTTATTTCACTAATTTTGATACATGGCTAATGTTTACCTGTAACAATCTAAGGTTGAAGGTGTAGGGATAATGGAATGAACAAAACACTACCAAATAGAGTTAATATTATATCATAATAATATAGAAAATAAAAGAATACACAAGCACAAAGAAATTTTGATATTTCAAATAAGAGTGATATAAACATAAAGTAATAAGACACCTTAGCCATTAAGAGCTAATTAGTACAGCATGGTAACACAACTTCTATCTTTCTATCTGCATAAAGCTGAAACTTAAGGATAAAAGACATATCAAAGGCTATAAACTGTTTAGCAGAAAGTACTGTACATTAAAACGCCCTGAGATAGATATGTGTTGTATATTAACACAACAGGAAACAAGATATAACAAGAAACTTTTGGTGAAAGCTTCACAAATAAGAAAGAAAAACACTAGAAACAGACATGGGAGAGTTAGTGAAGGTTCCCAGCAGGTTGGGTGTTTCAGGTTTTGCTCAGGTTATCTGAACTGTGTTATGGATTTATGGGGTATTTCAAAGTGGGGCTGTTTGAAAGCTTCAGAATCCAGCAAACTTAAGAGCAATATTAGAAGTGACACACAGACAAATATTACTCCTGTTAGGATTGGTGGATTTAGAAAAAACAAATAGAAGAGGTTGAATAATAGTTTCATTAAATATGTCCCATGCAATTTTGGGGATATATATACAACAATATTTTTGTTGTTGTTTATGTGAAATTTCAATGTATCTAAGAGCCATGAATATTATCAAATACTCTTGAGATTCTCCATATTCTTTGTCTTATAATATAACAAAGGAAAGATTCTAATAATTCTGTAGATAGTCAAATGAAAAGGATGATAAAAGCACAAGAGGAAAGAGAGGGCTAGGGATGAAGATTTAGCAATCGCCTGTATGCAGACAATACTCAGAGGTGTGAGAATGCAAGATCGTCTATGGAAACCAGAGCAAGAACAGCCAAGAGAAAGAAGAAAAAACTGAGTGAGGTTCCACAGAAACCTAAAGGAAGTGGTCACACTGAGGGACTGTCCAGAAAGATAAGAACGGAAAACGGACTGCCAGATTTCACAGGGAGGTTTTGTTGTTTAAATGAGGTGATGGTGATAAAGTATCACTCTGAAGAGAGTTAAGGAAGGTTAAGAGGACGAGGAGGGAGAAAGGGAAATATATGAACTGTGTAGTGAATTTGGCCCTGCACAGAGAGTAGGAAAATGAGTTCAGATTGGAATATGGGGGACATAAGTGCAAAAAAAACTGGGTTTCATTTTTTGTTTTTAAATTGTTTTCCTCTGTGGAATAGTATTTAAATATTCTCACATGGATAAGAAGTTTTTGTTACTCAAATAAGGTGCACAGATGATGGATGCTATTTAGAGAGGGGAAATTCTTGTCTAGATGACCTTGTGTAAAATCCAGAGAATAGGTGGAGGGAAAATCTTCAGGGAAAGACAGAAAGCTTCTATTGTGGAAGTAGATACAGCCTAAGTGGGTGCAGATGCAGTGAGGTCAGTGGCTTAACGGTCAGAGGATGAGCACTTCTCATCTCAAATATGTCTATCTCCTAATAGATGGAGCTATCTTGTAGGACTGGGGATACAAACCACAGAAAATAAACATCTTGGGGAAACCAGACACATCCATAACTAAGCATATTTTTTATCTCACTTTTTTTTGTTAAGTCATTTATACATAGATCATAAATACATTTATGCCATTATGGGATTCAATGTGTTGATTGTTTGTACGAATTGGAGTGCTTGTATCCTACTAATCAATATTGAGATCAGAGAACCTTCCTTGGAGCTTTCAGAACCATGCAAAGTATGTATTGAACTATAATTGTCACTTTATTCTAGAATTGTAACGTCTAAGAATACAATGGTCCTCAAAAATTTTAGTGTGTAGTAAATATATGATAAATGAAAGAATTAAATATGTGAAAAGAAATAACAAATATACGCATCTCTGGCATTTTGAACAAAACACTATTTACCCTAACCTCTAACTGTAACTCAAAGAAAAGATACACGTAGCCCTGACGTTTCACAATGTGGGCATGTCAATTCACGTCTCTGTCTTTCAGAATGTGTAACAAACTCAAAGAGACTTAAGAAAGTACTCAATTGAATAATAGTTTGAAAAAGTACAGTATCTTATTCCATTTATAAAGTTATATGATCTACTTTCACACTTGATCTTAGCCAAAAGGATGAAAAGAGATTAATTTGCTGCTTTGAATAACCAATTACATATAAAACCATTCTTGACTTTCAAATAATAGTATTCAAATATTAGGGTGTTATGTTCCACCAATGGCATTATGACAAAATACTTGAAGATTTTAATTAATGGGCCTTAGTTTCTATTGATGTTTTATTTCATTTCTTCTAAAGATACGTATTATATTGATGGCAATCTAAAGAGGAGGATTGCAAGTTACTAAATGCTTTTTGGCTTAATTATCCTTAATTATTAGGAGGTGGTCTTCTGAAATTAAATCCATCTTTATATAAAGATGTTTATGTGACAGTGACCTACCTAATGTCTTATGACATTAAGCTACATTATATCTAAAGATGGGGAAGATTCGTGCTAGCCTCATATCAGACACAATGGTGATGATATACTGAAATTTCAATGATGTTAAAAAAGACAACATTGGAGGCAAAGTTTAATTACTTTTCTTTTCTATTTGATGTAATAGAGATGAACTCTTGTAACTTTCTGGGATATTCCAATGAAAATGATTCATAATATTTAAACTCAATTTTTTTAGCAGTATTATGGTCAAATATATTACTACTTAGTATTTCAGAGAAATGAGACATTTGTATATCTGCTATGTTGGAAAATTAAACTCCTTATAGAAAGAATTTTCTTTCATAACTATCTTTCACAGCAGCATTAATTGATGTCTATTTTCAATGTTATCCAATCTTATAAGGGAAATATATAATAGAATATGCATGATTTTAATATTCATATGTAGTAAAAACCATTTATTTAACTTATGCACATTAATTTGAGTGAAAATGAAAATGTGTTGTCTGCCATCTTTACCATCCTGATTATAGGTGATGGTTTATTCTATCATTTATGACTGTATGATATAGTCAGCATTCCAAAAAGCATGTCACAGTTTTTTAAAATATACTCCAGTGGAAATATATATAGACTAGATAAATTTTGTTTCCAGGAAGTTATTGAGTATTTTACAGAATGACTTATTTCTTATATTGGAGTATTTCTTATATTCGCTTTGTGGTATTTTAGACAATGTGCACTTGGATATCGTGAGCTTCAATAGCCTTTAACTTGCCTCTACTTAGAAACACCGAGTTCTAACAAGAATTCCTATTGTATTGTAGTACATGTATATTAATTTAGTGTGATCTGTCATTTAATTGATTTGTAATATATGTGGTAAATGGTAGAAACCATTCATTTAAATTCCTGGAAATAATTTTAATGCCAGATTAAAATATCCAAGATATAGTGTGAACTGATAGGAAACTTGTAACTTTCCCATTGGCATATTAGCAGGCAAAAAGATGTACATTCTTTCCTCCGCAATAGTCTCATTACTATCTCAGAATTTTACTTCCATAAAAGTATGATGAGAAATTAGATAATTGATATTGATAAGCTCTGGTTTCAAAATCATCTCTAAAGAGAGAGCTTCTAGAAAGTTCTTCTATTATTAATGCTTTGAGTTCAGACAATTAAGTTCACAAACTCATCCTAGAAAAAGTGCTACTTTTCCGACTATCAATATGGTCACCTTCAAAGTATTCTCTTTAGCCAACTGTATGGTTATTGACAGAACTATGGCTGTTTGTTCAAGGATTTTTCTTATTTTATATTCTATTTAACACAAAATTATTAAATAATTCTTCTTGGTCAATCATAAAAAAATGACCAACTTGAAGATTCTTACCTTCATTATTGAAGCCAAAATAGGACAGAGATATTTTTATTAATTGCTTCAGAAGTTTTTGATGTCAGATGACAAAGAAACTTACCATAAGAATAGCTGATAAAAATAAGATCTATTAATTTAACATTTCATAATTTCTCTTCTAGTCTCAAGAATAAAAATATATAATGTTATAAAAATTTCATCAACTGTGTAGTTTCATATGACTGAACATTATGAAAACTTTTATTCCCTTGGTGGGGAATATAAATTTGTATGATAAATCCTTAACTATCATTTATTAATAATTGGCCACAGAGGATGAGATATAACAAAAACTGTTTGTGAAAAGCTTAACTTCCCTCATCTTAGACTCATGTATAAAACAACCATCTGATGGTATTTAGGCAATTTAAGTCACTGGGAAGAGGACTACAAAGTGAATGGCTCCTCCGAAGTAACTGAGAGTCCTAGAAAGAAGAAATTACAGCCTAAAACTGAGAAAACGCCTTTGTTTTTCAATAAGAAAAGAATTTGGCCTTTTAGAGGGAGACAGACAATACATGAGATGGATCTTACTCTATTATCCAATCAAGACTAGCGCTGTGTTCATATCACTATTTACAGAAATGATATTGGTAACTGTCTTCATTATGTTCTCTTATTACAGAATATCTGAGACTAGATAGTTTATAATAAGTAGAAATTTATTTCTCATAGTTCTAGAGCCTGGGCTGTCCAAAAACAAGAGGCCAGCATTTGTCGAGGTCCTCCTTGAGGCAGAAGGAGAAAATTAGAGAGAGCAAGACAGCCAGAAGGAGCCAAACTCATCCTTTACTAAGGACCTGGCTTCTACAACATGGAACTCACTCTTTCTCTAGTGGGATTCACCCATTTATTCCATCTTTGCTCACACACAGGGAGTTAATTTTGCAACACATGCCTTTTGGAGAAATATTCGAACCACATAACTATTGTTTGTGCTAATTGTGTTTCTATTGCTGCTTTAGAAGAACACTAAATCTAATCTATCCTAACATTTGCAAGCCATGTGAATTTGATATCCCATTTTTGAGGGTCAATTTTCAGTACAGGTGACATTATAAAGCGTTGTATGAGGAACAAATAAGACATGGGTACAAATACCTTGAAAACTCTTTAATGTAGACATAACAATGGCTTGAAATTTCTGTAGGAACTAAACCATGATCATTATTCTTATTGCTATTTTTATTAGCTTGTAATCATTCCCTCTATTGGCATAACTCCCTTCATTTGGTGTAAAAATATTCAATCTAGATCAGATTTGAATTTTATTAGACATTATAATCTCTTCTTTTTTATCATTAATCATTAATGTTCAACACATTCTAGTTAGTCTAATTAACATAATTCCACATAATTACAGGTGTAGAACTGATATAAGTTATTTCCAAGATACTTTACTCATAACATATCAAGTGAAATCCTAAAATAATGTCATATCTCAATTTAAGTATGTATTATAAGAAAATTTGCATTTTTAAATTGTGACTTTTTAATCATTATATAGTTTTCTATACAACTAGAAATTGGATTACCAGTTTTACATACAAAAATTTACCAAATAATTTTTTCCCAATTTTTAATGAGTCAGTTTTATATGAGGAATAAATGTAAAAGCTTTTTCCTAGTAAAAGAGAGACGGTTATATTTTTCCACAAATATATTCAGTATTTTGTCTCTCAGTCAAAATTTTAAAATATAAGGTCATAACAAAAATTTTTTAGTGCAACCTACTACAATTCCACTCAAGCACTCATAATTAGGGGGAATTGAATAAGGATTTCTAATGGTAATCATTTTCAAACAAATATTTCCTGAAATGGTAAATGAAAAAGAAAAAAAAAAAAACAATTTGGTACATGTGATGGCAAGCTGGAAAAGATAATTTGCTGATTTCATTTTAGGCTAATGACACTTATTTAAATTAATGGATTGAGAGCCAATTTCAGCACTTTTTGAAGGTTTGCTCTCTTAAACAGCCCATCACCCACAAAAGAAACAATGTAAGTAACTTAATTATAAAATGTCAAAGCTTAAGAGCAAGCGTTCACCAAGCACTGTTAGGAGATTTCAATAGCGCAGAGACCTGCTCAGGTTAAACTGCCAACTATGGCCTATTTGCAAGTAAAATTTGCCCTCTTTCCTAATCAACTGCTCTAAAGCTGATTATTTTCCATTTATTTAATGCTATCTGCCAGCTCTTCCAAATGTTTTAGTCTTATTTTAGGACCATCTCAGACTCATTAGCCTTTTGCCTGACAGTGCCAATGTGACTGTCTGACAGCCTGAAACTTGGAGATGTTATGCCATTGAGTGTCAAGATCTTTCCAGGAAAAGGTGATTTAAAAAAAAAAGAAAGAAAGAAAATATATTAAATAATACCAATTTATGCTGTAAGTAACTAAGCCAAATTTCTATATAATGTCCAATAAGCCAGAATATTATTTTTCAAATGAACTAGAATCAAGTGATGTTTGTTTTTCACAATTCTACATGCAATATACCTCCTGAAATATTTCATTATGAAATGGTTTTCTGCAGTAAACTGTATCTTTGGTTATATTTAGATGAATGTGAAATTATTATTTTTGATCATTACCAAAAGTGTTGAAATAGCAGAAATTCACATGGTTCAACCTAAGATAGTACATAATAAATGCCATTAGCATGGCAACACATTTTTCACATTTATACATAAATTTTAAGTTTTTGGTCAAAGTTAAATCTCCTGTTTGTTAAACAGTTATTTTATATTTCTCAAAAAATTGGAATAAACTCAGCAGTGATTTGAATAAACAAGGACTAGACTAATATATATATATATATATAGGAACAAAAGGTCTTTATTGGTGGGGGAGGGAGGCTGAAGAGCAGCACCAAGGAGGAGAGAAAGGAGAAGAGAAAAGGGGAGAAAAATGAGGAAAGAAAAAGAGGACAGTAAAGAGGAGAGTGAGGAGGAGAGAGCGGAGGAGAAGAGAGAGAGCACAGACTAAAGCTGCAGAGAAAAAGAGAGCATCTCTATTTGCTAAAATATATTAAATGGTCTAAGTGTTAATTTTAATACTGATCTAAACATGTAGAGATTACCTATGTGCTTAAGTCATTTTGATTAGGATTTCATGATGCTTTGGTTACCAACAGAATTCAGGTGAGATTGGTAACCTAAATTATTTATGTCACCTTTCAAGGAAAACCCAAACTTTCACAAGTCTATTTTGATCTAGAAAACAGCAGCTCAACTGAGAAAGGTAGCAAGAATCTTATGTCATAAAGTTACATTAAAAAAAAACAATGAGAACCTCATTGCCTTATGATTTTGAGCACACTTATATAGAAATGCAGAATTGTGAACCTTTTTGAGGAAACACAGGTTACTTCCCAAGTGGAAATAGACTGGGTAATTTCAAAGCCTTGGCTCTCTGCTTTATCTCACATGTTTCTTAAAAATATTATTATATGGGGCAGCGCCTGTGGCTCAAAGGAGTAGGGCGCCAGCCCCATATGTCGGAGGTGGTGGGTTCAAACCCAGCCCCAGTTAAAAACTGCATAAAAAAAAAAACAACCAAAAAAATTATTATATGCACCCTTATTTTATTTGCTTATCCTTCATTCCTCACTCTTTTTTTAAAATTTCAGTTTACTATGAGTGTAAAAACTATTAGTTATATGATTTACACATGACAGCTAAAAATCAGAGTTGTAATCGTCTTCCATATCTATGCATTGCACCCATTGTGTGGGAAGCTATTGTACCCCTTGCCCTTCTCCCCTTCTTAATGAGTTTAGTTGACATTCTGTCTCATGTGGGTCCTGATTGCTAAACTTTTAAATGAAAGCCAATAAATGTTATTCAATAAACACATGAGTTGTACAAGCACTGATCAGTGTACCAATAGCATTTGATACATATTTACAAAGTCTTAACTATAAAATTAATAAAGAAAAGTCACAAAATTAGCCTTTAGTTTTTTGGTTTTTTTTTTTTTTCTGAGGCAGAGTCTTACTCTGTTGTCCTGGGTAGGGTGCTGTGGCATCATTATTGCTTACAGTAAGCTCAAAGTCCTGAGCCTCTGCCTCCCTCGTAGCCAGGAATACAGGCACCCACCAGAAGGCCTAGCTAGTTTTCTATTTTTTGTGGGGACAGGGTCTTGCTCTTGTTCAGGGTCTGCTCCAACTCCTCAGCTCAAGGGACACTCATATGTCAGCCTACCAGAGTGCTAGAATTATAAAGCATGAGCCACCATGCCCAGCCTAGCCTTTTGTATGTTTGGAGACAATAACCAAGAGAAATTGATGCCAACATGATGAACTCTTAAAACTATGGCTTTTTCTGTAAGTCTAATGTGCTTGCATTTTATTAAATTTCTCTTTCCCCCTCTCAATCATGATATTGCTTAGAATTATGTCATAGTTTTATTTTCCTTATGTGAAAATTATCTACCAGTGTTAGGAGGTTTTATGCTATTTCTTGTTTTTCCTTTCTTTTAGTCTACACTAAATTCGTGCTATCAAGTCCCAAGCAAGGAACAAAAGTTTATAGCCAAACTCACCTCTCTGCTCCCTGAATAAGCATTGTGGATAGGCTTACAGCAAGTTCAGCCTGGGGAGCCGTGACCACCCTGCTCTCACACTGCGAACAAAGTCACCTTAGCAGTATGCAGAAAATTTCTGCCACTCTTTCTTTCCTTCTCTGTGGGGAGAAGTCTCTCTACTGAGCCTTCCGAACCTGACCTTCCAGCATGACAAGACAATCTTCAGGATACCATGCTGCTTAGATGACTAAAGCCACTGCTTCTCACTGCTTGGGATCTCACCCTTTGACATGCTACACTATCTTTAAAGTTGAGAAATTTACCCACATAACAGTGTTGGCTTTTCTTATAATTAATTCAAGTTATTTGTTTTTTTCTGTCATGATTTTAAAGGCAACTAAAATATGTGGCCTCTTAGGAGCATTTCTTCTCAATTTATCAGCTTATCACATGGTATACAGCTGTGGCAAATAATGTTTCCTCATCCTCTTTTTCTTATCATTTCCTTTAATTATTCAATCTTAAAAAAATAGCATTAAATAAACTTCTGCTTTCAGTGAAGGTAAAGTAACACAGGTCAGATTTGTCCTCCCACCTGAGAATAAAAAAGCAACTAATAAACACAATAAAAGTGTCAAAAAAATATAACATAGTGATTCTCAGGACATTGCACATCAAACAGCAAAAGATATTGAGGACTTAGATACCAGATGCAAATGAGATGAGGTCTAGTATTGATGTATGCCTTGGGGGAGTATCAGTAATGGCACCAGGAGAATGAACTTAAGCAGAGATCAGTAATTACAAATAAAAAAGTAGAGACAGAGTTTGAATGCAGCAAACTAAGGTGAAGGGAGTACAGAATTTAGCACCAAACATTAGAAAGCCACAGAGAGGAAGAACTCCAAAGATTTTCAGAGTATTACTGTAGAATGTAATGTAGAATTACTGTAGTATTACTGTATTCAGTAGAATGTTGAGCGATGTATTACATGTAATAGAATTACCTGAAAATGTAGATGGAACTATCTAAAAGGATCAAAGGGACTTGACACCCACAAAGGGAGACTTCATAATTCATAGGACATTCGCAAACTACTCAGAATGGTTTTACATAAGTAGTGTGGAAGAACTAGCCCTTGACTATTCTCTGGTCTAATCCTCCCTAATACCTCTTAAAAGCAACAAACAAAATAAGTTAAAGCCAATTAAGTTAAATGCCTAGCATAGTAAAGATCAATAATAAATATAATAATAGAAAATTTGAAGCACATGAAAAGTAAAATTGACAATGTCTACCATGAAATGAAATATTATGAAGAATGCAAAGAAGCATAAAATCATGGTCCCATAATTAAGAGTATAATCAACTGAAATGAACTTGGAACTGACACTGATGTTAGAATTCATCATTGAAAAAAATTATTATATATATATAGTCTATATGTTCAACAATCAAGTAGAGAGGCAGAAAAATTAAAGAAAAACATCGAAAAGTAAAAACTAAAATTTCTAATGTGATAATCTCTAAAATTAGCAGTAAATTAGATGTTGCAGAAGAAAAGATATTATTATATGACTCTAAGGAATATAGTAATAAATTAATGATGTACACTATAATTCAGAGTTTTTCAATTCCAATACTTTTGGGTGGAATGTTCATAGTGAGGAACTTTCTTATATATGACACTTAGCAGCACTATAGGGTTTTATAGCCTAAATGCTAACCCCATGACCCACCATTTGTGACAATCGTGTCTTCACACATGGCCAAAGATCCTACAGTGGTACAAAGTCACTCCTGATTGAGAATTACTATCATAAACCCTAAGGCAACCATTAAAGAAATTAACAAACTATATTAATACTTAAGAGGCTAAGTGGTCTAATTATGACAATTGCAAGGTGAAGATTATCGGATATTATGAGGAAGCAAACTATTCCTACCTGTAATAAACATTTAAAATAATACCATTATTTTAAACATAAAAGATTAAAAAATATTCAAAGATAACATTAATATTGTTAATTATTATCTATAATTTTTTAGTATGATACTATTTTTATTTCAGATTAATATAAGAGTATATACAATTGGGTTACATTTTCATTTGTTAGATAAAGTCTAAATTGCACTTGAGGCCTTCATCCAGGAGGTGTGCCCTATTCCCCTACATTGTACCCATTAAATGTGAATTTAAGAAATCCCCTCTCCCCTCACTCCACTTTGACTTATTGTTTTTTTCTCATGAGAGGGCCTATAGTTGTTCATCTATTAGTTTCAACTTAGTATGGAGTACATGGGATTCTTACTTTTTTATTCTCAACATAGTTTACTGAGGAGAATGTTCTCCAAATCTATCCAGGTAAATGCAAAAGATGCAAAGTCTCCATCTTTTTATGGATGAGTAGTATTTCATGGTATACATATACCACAGTTTATAACACTTTACCAAAGAAAATATATGAATGGTGTATCACCTTATGCAGAAATGCTCATTATCGTAGGTCAACATGATGATTTCTTGTTTCATAAGAATATATTCAATTTTTAATGAAATGAAACTATTAATAAAATATATTATAAACATCTTTTTAGTTCATGAATTCATTGTTAGTTTTCATATTTAAAATGTAATATCTAAGACAATTTCATGAACAGTGGAATTAAAGTGTATAAAGCATTCAGCTATCTTAGACAACACAACAAAGATATTGCCATTATTTTTATTATTGGACTGTAAAATAATAGTGTGAATATATAGGTACATTGTCAGAAGTACAATTTACAGATTAAGAAAAATATCCACAAAGGGAAAAACATATATTGATTTTTTTCTCAGATTAAATACATACAAACCAACAAAAACATTCATACACACATTTCTGTTGAAACCAAATAATTTATTTTCATAGGAACTAACAAAAAGAGAATTTTAATATACACATATAAACACATTGTGGAACATTCAATTTCTCTCACTCTTTGTAAAATAAAATATTATTTTCATTTCATAGCCTAGTGAATATATTAATTTGAAAAAATGAAAACTATTTTTTTGCATCATAGTAATATTTTACTTTATATCACACTCAATGCCATCTTAATTAGGTCACCAAGTTTTAGTGATTCCAACCAAAAATTGTACACTAGTAGGCAGCGCCTGTGGCTCAAATTAATAGGGCACTGGCCCCATATGCCAGATGTGGCATGTTCAAATCCAGCCCCTGGCCAGAAACTGAAAAAAAAAAAAAATTATACACTAGAATAGATGGGGTATCAAGACTATTTCCAGAAGGAGGAGAAATGTTCTAATGGGAAGTAGCAACTAAACATTGTGTGTGTTTGTAAATATATTTTAAAATTTAACTTTGAAAATTCTTTTTAACTTCTTGAAAAGTCTGAGTGCATTCATGATTGCTTAATATTTATATAAATATCTGTATTTTAATACAGTCTTAGTTTTAGATGTTCATTAAAAATCAAGATTTCTGAAATTGTTCAGTGTCAATAATGAAACCTAAAAAATACAAACAAAATATATCCGTACGCCACTAAAGTGTATAGTCAAAATAGAATGCATGAATAATCTTAAGAGAGCATTTATAGGAAAATAAACTGATTTATGCATCATTTGTAATTCTACACTACACTTTTTGATCTGTGATACCACACATGATGGACTTGTTTTTTGGAAATATTAAAAGCAACAATTAAAAAACTGATCTTAAGACTTTTATGTAAGGATTGCACTGATCTTGTTAGAGTATCATATGCCACAATCCAGATCTAAAAAACAGAAAGAAAATAAAATCCTTTTATTGACATGTGCTTCACACTATCTGACATGTAATCTGAGTCTCAAATCAAGATACCATATGTGTGATATTTTTTACTTTTTTGTGCTCATAAAATATTCTAAACGCTCATCAAAATATCAGGATTATGTAAAAGAATTGTCGTCTGTAAGAGAATGCATTTGTGCCAAGTTGACATTCCCTTAGGGGAATATTCAGCAGAGTCACATTTGTAACATGTGTGAGTTCCACTGAAGATAATTATTAGCACCCCTTATATATGAGTTGCAAACAAAGTTGTCAGATAGATTTTCTCCCCTATTCCCAGAATTATTAGGTCTTTAAGAAATACTTTATAACATGTTTGAATATATCAGGGCTATTACATCTCTTAAAGCCTTTGGTTTAAGTAGGACAAGTACACACTTTAATTTAGAGCTTTTACATTTAAATATTTTGGATGAAAATTTTCATTTAAAGTTATCTTGCTATGATTCTCACAGCCTGCACACTGTTTTTCCACTCCATGAAAGCTTTGTCTCTTTTCCCATTTTTCTTCAATTTCTGAGTGATCTGGAGTAGTTTGTATTTAATGAGAAATCTTTTTACACGGTTTTCACATAAAGAGATTTAACTAAATTACTGCGAATAGTAGTGACTCAATATAAGGTTTATTTACTTTATTATTCTTAGAGGCAATTCATGCTAATAAGCAAGTCATAAGTTTGTTTTTTTACTAAAAGCTTATTTTTTATTTTCCATGCTCAACAACTGGCAGTTACCCTACTTTTATGAAGCCTGTGTGACATGAAGCAAAGCTGCCTTCCCCACACTGGACTTGGTGCAGAGCCTTTGCAAGGCTGTATTTGAAGGGAGTTTGGGGCCTCTGCCTTATGTATGTCTGCATTCTGGATTCCTTCCTCACCTCTGGGGAGACTCCTTTATGAGAAAGTGGGTTGGGCTAGAGCACTTTAAGACTCTTTCTCCACTTTGGCTCACTGTTCAGTACTTTTATATATTCTTAGCTCTTCCTTCTCTGCTCCCCTCTGACCACTGGTCTCCGTCAGAAATGAGAAGAGCTCTATGTCTGTGCTGTTCCACTTGACTGTTTCGGGGGGTGGGGAAATGATATAATGGGGAAGCCAGTGCTTCCTTTGGCTCAGTCTCTTCTTCAAAGGAGGATTTAAACTTATTCTTACTTGGCAAATCATAACTGAGGATGATGGGATATGTAGTGACGTTTTAATCCATGCAGTGTGTAGTGATTAGATCAGCATAATGAAAATGCATTATCTCAAACACTTATCATTGTTTTGTGTTAGAAACACTTAATATCCTCTTTTTAGCTATTTGAAACTATATATTATTCTCTACTGTAGTTATGCTACAGTGGTATAGAATGCTAGAACTCATTCCTCCAATCTTGCTGTAATTTTGCCTCCTGTAACTAATCTCCCTTTGCCCTCCCTTCAGCCTACCTGTCCTGCATCTGGTACCATGTATTCTAATTTTTAATTTCATGTCATTAATGTCTTTTAGCTTCCACATATGAATGAATACATGCAGTACTGAACTTTTTGTTCCTGGCTTGTTCTACCTTACATAGCTGTTCAGTTTTATCCATGTTGCCCAAATGAAAGAATTTGCTTTTTGGGGGGTTGGGGGTGGGGATGCAGATAGTGTGTGTGTGTGTGTGTGTGTATGTACACATGAGTGTAATGTGCTATATACATATACTTCATGTGTTTCATTGCTGTAGGTCTGGGTATATTTGCTAAGAATTGGTATTTTTGACATTGATTTCAAGAATATTCATTATTGCTTGTTAACGCATGTTTATGATGACATTTTAAAAATCTTTGTCAGTCAAAATTTAACATTAAGTCTTAATAAAATCTCTCAACAGTTTAGGTTAGAAACAAAGTTCCTCAAAATAATAAAGTATACTAATGAAGAAGCTACAAAAACATTATGATAACTGGTCAGAAATTGAAATATTTTCCTCTAAGATCTGGTACAAAGCAAAGATGCCTACTCAACATTTCTGTTATCCTAGCAAAAGCAGACAAGACAAGGAAATGAAATATATCAAATTCATAAAAAAAAGTATATCTGTTCTGTATTTAAGTTCCTGCATGTAGAAAATCTCAAATACTTCTAAAAGACTGTTAGAATGAATCATTTAATTTAGTAGAGTTGCAAGATAAAAAAAAAAAATGAGCTACAAAAATCCCCAGAATTTTTAAGTAGAAATAATAAACTAGTAGAAAAGAAAATCAAGAACACAAAAACAAAAAAATACTTATAAATAAAGTTAAATAAGGAGGTAAAAAGAATGCATCCTGAAAACTATAAAATATTGATGAAAAAATTAAAAAATAAATGGAGATATAATCCATGCTTAGTTTTCAAATAATTAATATTATTAGAATATCATATTACACAAAGCAGTATCTAGATTTAATGTGATGCTTATCAAGATTCCAATGACAGGCTTCACAGAAATAGAAATAAAAAGTTTTTTAAATTCATATGAAACCACAGAAAAATCCAAATAGATAACACAATACTTGGAAAGCATGAAAACAGACTCATAAACCAGTGGAACAACTAGAGACCTCCAAAATAAAACAAAATACGTAGTGACCTAATTTTTAATAAGGGCATCAAGAAGACACAATGAAGAAAGGATAATCTCTTTAAATGATGGAACTGGAAAAAGTGGATTTCCACATGTAAAGGAATACAATTGAACTCTTACCTTACATCATATACAAAAATCCACTCAACATTAATAGAAGGCCTACATGTAAGATCTGAAATTATGAAATTCCTAGAAGAAAACATAGCAGGGAAAGCTCTTGGACGTTGGACATTGGCATTAGCAATATTTTTTGGTATCATACAAATAACTCAGGCTACAAAAGTAAAACTAAGTAAATAAGACAAGTATAATGTTTCTCTGCAGTAAAAGAAACAATCAACAATCTGAAAAGAAAACAAAGTCATTGGCAAAAAGATTACAATTCTTATATATATATATATATATATATATATATATATATATATATATTTGTTTGTTTGTTGAGACAGAGTCTCATTTGTTGCCCCAGTCTAGAGTACCGTGGCATCATAGCTTACAGCAACATCAAACTCGGGTTCAAGCAATCCTCCTGCCTCAGCCTCCCGAGTAGCTGGGACTATATATATGCATGGGCCATGATGCCTGGCTAGTTTTTCTAGTTTTAGTAGTAGAGACAGGGTCTCTCTCTTATTCAGCCTGGTCTTGAACTCCTGAGTTCAAGCAAACCATCCACCTTGGCCTCCCAGAGTGCTGAGATCATAGGTGTGAGCAACCATGCCTATCTACAAATCATATACTCATTTTAATATAAGGTTAATACACAAAATTTTAGACACAACTATTTTATAACTCAATAGAAAGGAAACATATAACCCAATTACAAATTAGGCAATAGGTATGAATAGACATTTCTTCAAAGATGACCCATAAACAGCCAAAAGTATTTGAAAAGGTGCTCAACATCACTAATAATCAGGGAAATGTGAATCAAGACTACTCTCAGATATCATCTCACACCTGTTAGTATATCTATTAATCAAAAGTTCATGTTGACAAGCATGTGGACATTTCCATTATGGAAAACACTATAGAAGTTTTCATAAAATTAAAAATATTTTAGAATTACTGAAGAACCCAGCAATATCTGTTATGCCAAAAGAAATAAACTCACTACTTAGCAAACATATCTGAATTTTTATATTTATTGTAGCATCATTCTCAATAGCCAAAACATAGCAACAATGTAGGTGTCTGCCTATGGACAATGGATGAATAAAGTGCGATACAGATATATTGGGATATTATCCAGCTTTTAAAAGGTGAAGATTCTGTTATTTTCCACAACAGGAATAGACTTGGAAGATATTATGCTAAGTGAAATAAGCCAGTCAAAGGAAGAAAAATATTGCGTAATATGTAGCATTAAAATAATCAAATATACAGAGATAGAAAATAAAACTGGTTATCAGGCTCAAGGGAGCTGTGAGGGGAGGAAATGGCAAGGAATACAAAGTAGCAGATGTGTAGGACAAACAAATCTAATGTACAACATGAAGATTATAATTAATAATAGTGTAGTATATTCAAGATTTTTGTCATGTGGTAAGATAATCAGTGCAGGGGCAGAATGAGTAACTACATGCAATGAAGAATTTGTTAACTGATGTCAGCATAGCAGAAGTTTTACTGTACTCATATATGTATCTTGTAACATAACATTATATACCTTAAATATACCCAATAAAATTTATTTATAATAAAATGAAAGATAAAAATATTTCTCAGATTTTTATAACATCACTGTCAACTTGATATTGGCAGCTATTGCTTTTTTGGCATTCAGTTTGAGATTTTGGTACAATGAATGATTTTTCTATGAAGCCTGGGCAAGCAGATATTGTGTCACATTACTCTGGAAGTCATTTTACGTCAGGCAGAGGAAAAGGACACATTTAGTTACTGCCATTTTTAGGGAGAAGCCTAAGTTTTCAAGTCAGGGGAATTCCTTACCATCCCTGGGAGGGGGTGGAAGTTTCAGTTCCCCTATACCCCTCCACTTACATCTCCCTGGAAGGGAAAGCTAGGGATGCCATGTTCCTGATGCCTGAGCGGCCTCCTCTGACTCTAGGGGAGGAAGATGTGTACTAGGTGAGGCTAAAAGTCCAGGCTCAGTCTTCTCGGACACTGCTATAGTGAAATAGGTAATGGGTTTAGACGGTTGCCTCTTCATTTCCAGCATGAGTAAAAACCTGTTCCCCTCTCAGCTACTGATGATTTAGGTATAGGTGGGCCACAGTTTTATGTGTGTAAGTGTGTGTGCTTGACCAAAACAAGTAGTTATTTTCTAAAAGCTGTCCAACTTACTAAGTTCCCCTTTTCTGATCCGTTGGCTGTAGAGAGCAACTTTTGTTGGGGTTAGTCTGTTTCTATTGACATTTCTCAGTTACTAACTTCTCCAGAACCCATTCTGGGTGGAAATCAGGAAAAAAGAAATACTAAGGAACTTAAAACAGATTAGTCTCTGTGCTCAGAGAGCACTAATTATTCTTTCTTCTCCTCTTTATCTTTCAGTTGTCTTAAGCTTGCCTTTTATATAATGTTAAGGGTTTTATACTAGCAGGCGGTATAATCAGATGTGTGTAATCAGATAAAATAGGGAGAATGTCTGTCTTCCCAAAGTGGAGTCAGTAATGTTATTTTGTGGTCACATACAAAAATATTAAAACAGAAAAATAGCATTTAAATATAATAGTTGTAAAATTTGACTCTTTTGAAAGACTCAATATTAATATTTTATACATTCTTTTTAGCCAGAGTCTCACTTTGTCACCCTACCTAGAGTGCAATGGCATCATCATAGCTCACTGCAACCTCAAACTCCTGGACTCAAGTCATTCTCCTGCCTCTTCAGTATCTGGATAACAGACATGTGCCACTATACTCACCTAACTTATCCTATTTTTAGTAGAGACAGCATCTCACTGTCACTTGGGCTGGTCTAGAATTCCCATGCTCAAGCAATCTCTCTGCCTCAGCCTCTCAAAGTTCTGAGATTAAAAGTGTGAGCCACCATGCCTGGCAAATATTTTATACACATTTCAAAACCTTCAAGTTTTTTTTTTTTAAATTAAATCATAGCTGTGTACATTAATTCAGTCATGGGGTACAATGTGCTGGGTTTTTATACAATATAAAATATTATCATCAAACTGGTTAACATAGCCTTCATAGCATTTTCTTAGTTATTGTGTTAAGACATTTATATTCTACACTTGCAAAATGAACACATAAAAACCTGACCATTTTAAATTGCATCTTATACCTAAATTATATAACTTTATTAATATTTTTTTGAGACACAGTCTCACTATTTTTCCCTGTGTAGAGTGTCATGGCATCATCTTAGCTCACAGCAACCTGAAATGTTTGGGCTCAAGAAATCCTCTTGCTTCAGCCTTCTAAGTAGCTGGGACTACAGGTGTGCACCACCACACCTGGTTAGTTTTTCCATTTTAGTAGAGACAAGAACTTGCTCTTTCTCAGGTTGGTCTTGTACTCCTGAACTCAAGCAAGCCACCCATCTTGGCCTCTCAGAGTGCTAGCATTAAGCTGTGAGCCACTTTGCATAGCCTAAATTATATAATTTTATAAAGTATTTAAAATTTATTTATTAACTTACTTTATTATGTAGTTCCCAAGAGGAAAAACACTTTTTTTTGTTATTTGTATTGGTATTATTAGTAGGAATAATGAATTTTATCAACTTATCCTGTTCTATGTTAGAAGGTGAAGTACTCATCACTTCCACTCAGAATTATCTCATGACTAATCAAGTAAAAAAATGGAAATCTATCATGGAATTGAGCCAAATTTTTCAATTCCTATTTTGTCTGATGTTTGAGACTTTGTAAAGCTCCCTATTATCTGCTGCCACTATACTATTCAATTTTCAGTATGAGACTTTTACCTTTTAAAATACGAAAAAAGATAAAGCACTACCACTTTAACAACAAATTACTCTTGCTTTAATTCAGCAACATGATAAAAATATTAGTTGCATCAAATTTGCTTCAATTTATAATAACTATAATGGCATTGAAAATAAACTAAAGTTTCAGAAATCAAATCCAAATGAAATGATAATATATGGAAAACTGATTTGCCCTTTATGTATAAACGCATGATTTCTACTTTTGTTTGCTATTGATCTGATACTTCAGTTCTTTGATCAGAACACAGAAATGTGTGTTTAAGTTGATCACACGTTTGAAAATCATTTCCAACTTGTTTTATGTGTGACTGGTGGAGTTTATTATGTACTTGTGAATGTGAATCAAAGTCTTTAAAGCTAATAACCATAATAACAATTATTATGCCTTTGACTTATCATAGTTATTACGGGTATTTTTGGCATTACCACTGCATAATATAAAACAGAAAAAAACACACAAATGCATAAAGACCTACTATAGTGAAATACGTGACCATAGAACCTGGGGCAGGACCATAAATTATATGTAATTCTATTTAGGGAAGTTTCTCTGGGCCAGAGTTCCTCACATAAAACAAATATTTAATTTACATGACTTGTGCTTTTCTGCCTAAATTAAAAAACTATAAATTAAAAAGATAATCCCCCTTCCTACCACTATCCTAATTTGCTGTGTTATCACAGGAAAGGAATTTAATCTGTGTGAGACTTAGAGCCCTCCTCTGTAAACCCAGTGTGGGGTTGGAAGGGATAGAGGTAATAGGTGGTCCCTTCCTACTCTCGGTGTGTGATACCTGTGGAACTAGGAAGTGGTGAAACTTTGGTCCCTAGACAGGTAGTGGTTTTCAACCCTCTAAGATCTTTCATCCTGTTGTTATAACAAATATTTTGTAGCATTCCTTTCCAATGCTGAAATGAAAGTTATAGATATGGTAACCAACCTGGTTCCAGTTATTTCAATAAAATATATGTCTAAGTAACATCATACCAGTAAAATAAAGGAGATATAGAAAGAAGGTATATAAAAATAAAACAATGTAAATTTCAACATGCAAATATTTAAGCATACTGTAGTGAATAACATGAAGTACTGACATGTTTACACCTAATTCTACAGCAACCAATGCAGTCCTGATGATCCAGTATTGAATCTTGCTGCTATCAAAAGCATGGTACGACAAAATAGCAAACCAAAAGCAATACTACTACTATTGTCACATTATTGGGAAAGAATGCACTTATTTATTAAAATCATGCAAAAGTTCTTGATGTTAAAATGTATGTGTTATTGTTACTCTTACTCTACTCTTACTAAGCAACATTTTCACACACATGATTATATGGCCACATGCAGAGTGTGGGACAATTCTTTGTTAAGATAGACTACTGTGTGATCACTGCTGCTTTGTGATGATTCACTAAACGTCTAGGAAGATTGCCCTCCAAATGGTGGTAATCAAACACATCCTCACAAGGCTCTAAAATGTCCGTTAGGTAACTGTTAGCCCCATCTTAAGGTATTGTTTCTGAAGGAAACATACCTACTGAGAGCCATAGAGATATCTGACATGTGTACAAAAACTGCAAAATACGTGTGTATTTCACCTCATCTGTTTTACCAACTTGGGGTAGACGTCTATGTATCAGTATATCTTAAACTTAATATCCCTAGTTTCAAATATAGAAATAAAATTTAATGTCCAGATGAATAATCTTGCATTGATATTCAACTTTTTTTTTTTTTTTTTGTCAAAGTAAGTCATGTGCCTTTAAAAATTTACAATACACACTTTGGGTTTTTTTTTGTTGTTGTTTGTTTGTTTTGGTTTTGGTTTGTTTATTTTGTTTTGTTTTTGAGACAGAGTCTCACTTTGTCACCCTTGGTAGAGGGCCATGGTGTCATAGATCATAGCAACCCCAAACTCTTGGGCTCAAGCAATCCTCTTGCCTCAGCCTCCCAAGTAAGGTGGGACTACAGGCGCCCAACACAACACCTGGCCATTTTTTAGAGATGGGGTCTCGCTTTTGCTCAGGCTGGTCTAAAACTCCTGAGCTTAGGCAATCCACTTGCCTTCGCTTTCCAGAGTTCAAGGATTACAGGCATGAGCCACAGCAAGTGGTTTCAATCCAGACTTTGATTTAAAGGAAAGTCTCCAAATCTTTCATTATACGTGGTAGTTGCTAAGGTAATGAATGGAATGATCCTCTGCCCATTCAAAACTCTTATAACATTTCCCACACCATTGAATACACTTCTGCACTGACCATGGCTTTGTGATGGGGTTTAAAATAGCCCCATTTATCCAGCATGCAAATCTATCCTCCAACACAAAAGGTAAATATAGGCTAAAACGCACTGGATTTCCTCATAATATTTATTTTAGCACAATTTTCAGTAACAATAAAAATCCACAATAATAACAATAACAATAATATCCAAATAAAGGTTATTTAATTATTTTAATGGTTATGTGAAACTTCACAGTTACTTAAAATATAGAGTTAGGATACATGTTATGAGTAAAAATGTGACAATTAGAGTCTATTGGTTTCATATATGCCTCTAATCAAATAAATTTAGGATATGCAGAATAATGATCAGTTTACCTGACTTCAATATTTAAAAATCAGTTAATTTGACAAAGATTATGACATCAACTAAATGGAGCCTAATCACTAGATAGCCTCTTATATATTAATCAAACATAAATGAAAGAGAAAATAGATACATTTTTATTATGTACTTAAGTCAACTGTAGTAGGAAAAAGAATAAAACTATAGACAAGGTGCGATAAATTTGAATATTTTTGTTATTATCATAAATTCTACACTACTCCAAATAACCATGTTTTAAAAACTTAAGCTCATACCAAATTCAGAATTATGTCTCTATGTATGCATGTGTTAGTAGTTTTCTTATTTGAATGTAGCAACTGACTACATTTTTGGCACAACAGCCACCTGACATGTTAATATACATTTGGTGAAATATGCAAAATGATAATCTTATAAAATATACAAAACTATTCTGAAATCATCGGATTTCTCTCCCATTTCTTCTTAATAGCACAAAAACCATAACTATCCTAAGTTATGATGACCAACTATGAATACAAAGGTGATTTCCTCCTCTGCTGTCTCCTCCATGCCTTTTATTTCTTTTGTTGTCTAATTGTATTAGCTAGAAATTCCAGAACTATGTTGAATAGTAGTGGCGATAGAGGACAACCTTGTCTGGTTCCAGTTCCAAGTGGAAAAGCTTTAAGTTTTACACCATTTAGTATAATAGTAGTTGTGGGTTTGTTGTAGATGGCTTCAGTCAGATTAAGAAATGTGCAGCCTATGCCTATATTTTTAAGTGTTCTAATTACAAAAGGATGCTGAATTCTATTAAATGCTTTTTCTGCACTATTATATAGTCTTTTTTTTTTTTCACTTCTGTTGGTAAGATGAATTACGTTTATAGACTTGTGTATATGAAACCAGCCTTGCATCTCTGGATTGAAACCTAGTGGTTGTGCTATATAATTTTATTAATGTGTAGCTGTAATATATTGGATTTTATTGTGAATTTTGCATCTATATTCATTAGTGAAATTGGCTTGAAATATTCCTTTTTAATTGGATCTTTTCCTGGTATTGGTATCACGATGATGTTTGTTTTGTAGAACATGTTGGGAAAAATTCCTTTCTTCTAAATTTTTGGAATATTTTCTGCAGTATACGAATGAGCTCTTCTTTGAGGTTTGAAAGAATGCTGATGTAAAACCATCTAAATCAGAGCATTTTTTTGTTGGGAGATATTTTATTGTTTCTTCCATCACAGTGCTTGAAATTGATCTATTCAAAAGATCTATTTCTTCATGGTTAAGTCTAGACAGAAGGTGTGATTCCAGGTATTGATCTATTTCCTCCTTGATCTTTGTGATGATGTGATCTTATACTTAGAGAATCCCAACGACTCAACCACAAGACTCCTAGAAGTGATCAAAAAATACAGTAATGTCTTGGGACATAAATCAGTAGTCTTTGCTATATATGCCAATAACGGTTACAATGAGAAGCTAATCAATAACACAATACCCTTCACAGTAGCTTCAAAGAAAATGAAATACCTAGGACTATACCTAACAAAGGAAGTGAATAAACTCTACAAAGAAAATTATGAAACCCTAAGAAAATATAGTGAAGAAGATATTAACAAATGGAAGAACATACCCTGCTCATAGCTGGGAAGTATCAACATTGTCAAAATGTCTATAATTCCCAAAGAAATCTACAGATTCTTTTCAATCTCTATCAAAATACCAACATCATGTTTTCAAGATTTGGAAAAAATATTCTTTGTTTTGTTTGGAACTATTAAAAAACCCATATAGCCAAGGCAATATTTAGTAATAAAAACAAAGCTGGAGATATCACCCTACCAAACTTTCGGTGATACTACAAGGTCATAGTGATCAAAACAGCATGATATTGGCACAAAAATAGACAGTGACATTTAGAACCAAACAGAAAACTAGGAGGTGAAGCTAACATCTTACAGCACCTTATCTTTGATAAACAAAACAAGAACATACACTGGGGAAAAGAATCTCTATTCAAAAAATGGTATTGAGAGAGCTGAATAAACACATGTAAAAGATTGAAACTGGACCTGCAATTTAAACCTAAGGTGTGAAACAATAAAAATCCCTGAAGAAAGTGTGGATAGAATACTTGAAGATATTGACTTGGGAAAGATTTTATGGAGATTTCCATGGCAATTGTAACAACAACAAAAATAAACAAATGGGACTTAATTAAAGTGAAAAACTTCTGTACAGCTAAATAAACAACAACCAAAGCAAACAAACAATCTTCAGAATGAATATATTTGCATATTATGAATTGGACAAAAGTTTGATAACTAGTGTCTACAGTGTACTCAATTTAATCAACAAAAAAAACCCCAACAATCTCATTTATCACTAGGCAAGAGACATGAATAGAATAGAACTTACTCTATAGAAGACAGATGAATGGCTAACAAACATATGAAAAATTGCTCATCACCCCTAATCATCACAGTAATGCAAAACAAAACTACCCTGAGATATCACCAACCCTAGTGAGAATAGCCCACATCACAAATGCTCAAAACTGCAAACGCTGACATGGAAGCAGAGAGAAGGAAACACTTTCACACTGCTGGTGAGACTGCAAATGAATACAACCTTTTGGGAAGGAAGTATGAAGAATTATTAAAGAATTCAAACTAGACCTCCCATTTGACCCTGCAATCCCATTACTAGGCATCTACCCAGAAGAAAAAAAAATCCTTTTATCATAAGGACATTTGCACTGGATTGTTTATTGCAGCCCAATTTATAATTCTCAAATTTTGTAAAAAACATAAATGCCCACCAACTTAGGAATAAATCAACAAACTGTGGTATACCATGGAATGTGGTATACCATTCAGCCACTAAAAAGGATGGAGAATTTACATCTTTTGCATTAATCTAGATTGGGGTGGAACACATACTTCATAGTAAAGCATCACAAAAATAGAGAAGCGAGAATCCGATATACTCAATTCTAATATGAAGACAGTAGATGATCTAATACAATGTGGGGGTTAGGGGACTGAGGGAGCAGAGGGAGAGGAGGGGGAAGTGGAAGGTAGTTTATGGTGTATAGCATACCTCTTGGGGGAGGGACACAATCTTCAGAAGAACTTTACCTAACAAATGCAATAAGGATCACCCAGCTCTTCATCCCCTCAATGAATCCCAAACAAAATAAAAGGGGGAGGGGGGAAAAGGAAGGTGACTCATTGAGTGAACCATGTAAAAGATAAAAGCTAATTGGTGGCATACAGTGAAATGAAAGTGGATATTACAAGTGTTAAATTTACTAAACACAGAAAATACAACTGGGTATGGATATGAGTGTATATAAAAAGTGAAAAACCCCTATCTGAAACGTTTGGTTCCAGTGTCTCATGTATTTTCAGATTTTGGAAACAATGACATATGTTGGGAACGAGACCCAAGTCTAAACACAAATGTACTTAAATCTCATATACAACTTAGATGCATAACCCGAAGATAATTTAATTTTTCCATTTGGACTCTGAGTAAACTTTGTGTTATATACTTGCATTTGGATAGTGACCTGACCTCAGTTAAGGTCAGATGAAATTTTCCCCATGTAGCCTTATGTTGACTCTCAAAAACTTTTGAATTGTGTAGTATTTTGTTTTTCAGGTTTTGGGATGAGGGTTGTTTAACCTGTATTTATGAGTACACAGGAAACACAGATTTAGTGTTCATCCTTCCTTAAAATAGTCACCATTGACACCTACAAATGTCATCCTGAATGCCTAAGTCAATGAAAGTTGGAGAAAAGTGGATATAATCAATTGTAGCCTTTGGCTACTATTAGTTATGCCCACACACAATTGCTTCAAGGCACATGGTGTACTCACTTTGAAATGTACTTTTAAAAACAGACAACATTAAAGGAGACTTACATTTAAGAAAAAGTAAATAGGAGTTTGAACTAATACCTAAAAAGTGTATAAAGATGGGTTTTTAGTACACAAACTAGAACATTACTTGTGAATTATCTCCCTATAGAGAGTCACACACATTAAGAAAATGTAGAGTATATAACTAACTTATACCTGTGAAATGCTTTTACTGTTTGGTTATTTAGACAAAACTAATACATGATTAGTGAAATATAAACACATAAATGAAATGTACATAAAGGGAATGTGTGTGTGTAAAGAATTCCTGCACAGTTATAAAACCTCACTATGCATCTTTCAACAGAGACTAGTACAAAATATCCCCAAAGTCACACTAATGTCACCTAATCTACAATTGTTCAGAACCATTTTCAATTCACTGATTCCCTGCCTAAGAGAAATTAATGAAAAAATCTACTTTTGTACACAGAACAGAGTAAAAATCAAAGAACTCTGAAGGAGGAAACTGTGTGTGTTAACAGTTCTAGGCCATACTAGATTTTTCTTCAACTTTAGTAAGAAGACATCCAGTAACATGTGGCTGGTGTCAATTAGTTAATTAAGTGATTTAATTCTGTGTCTGAAAATCAATTCTAAGGAAATACTTGATTATATATGAGAAGTCTATTTATCGGGGAAACTTATATTTTGCTCTCAAAGTACAATTAACTGATTTTTTTCTGTTTGCTACTGAAAAACTACATACTAAAAAGTGATGGCACTTGTCCCCAAAACATGAAAGCTGAGCAAGTCTAGGCACTTTGAATAATTTCTTGGCTAATAGGATGGTGAGTACATTTTGTCTGGAGAAAACTGAACAACAAGTACAGCAATACTGAAAAACTATAGGCCAAGGTCAACAAATCTTTTCTGTAAAGAACCAGGTTGTAAATACTTTAGACTTTCCAAACCAAGAGACAAGTCAATGTTATTATGTCAGTAATTTCTAGGCATGAACTAGGGAAGAGATAAAGGCTGGGCAGTGACATACAACGGCATGAAAGTGGATATTATAAGGCATTAAATCTACTAAAGACAAAATATAAAAGGATAAACTTGGGAAAGTATACATGGTATATAAGAGGTACACTTTCACTTATGTAAGACAAGAAAACACATTTCCCTTTCCCCAGCCGCTTACATTGTTCCTAGGCTTACCCCTGTGCTTTACCCTCTGCATCCTTAGGCACTTTTTGCATTGACATTACCAGCTTTCCATGTTACACCCTTTATTTATTTCAAAAGTTTAACATTTAGATACTGTTTATTTTTCCTCTTTGAGATTGCTAGTAAATATCTTTCTCTTCTGTATCCTCTCCCATGTCCCTATATGGGTGGAAATTTTTCTTAGTATACACATATGTAATATTATTCTATGATTGTTTTTCTACACATATGAGTCCTGAAAACAAATCATTTATATTTAGGCTTCCGAGGTGAGGTCTATTTTTTCCTTCTAACTGGCACCAGGGCTCCTTATTTCACAGCTCTGATTGATTTTCTCTATTATGGTCTGACTTTTTTCTCTACTACGGTCTGATTGACCGCAACAGAGGAATCATAGCTAAAGTAAATGCTATTTTTAATACTTGTCATTATTAGGCAATAGCCCAGGAAAATGTCACAATCACCACTTTAACATTTACTTTTCAAAATATATTTTGTATCTCCTTTGTATTATATAACATAAGTAGACTTAACACTGAAATGATTATCTGTATTTGAATCACTCAGATATTTCTGATATTTTAGAACTTATCTAATCTTTAAGGTGTAGCATTTCATGGAGGTTGAAGTTTGCTGTACTTCACATTCACTTAAGCTACAGGAAAGATTTAGAACAGATTTATTCCGTGACCCAAATTCAAAGCCATTCAAATGTGCCAGTTAAATAATCTTCAGGGTTTTAGCATGCTTGATTCCAGGAGTTGTCTCAATTAAATTCAATATTTTACACTAAGTGAAAAGAAGACTTTAAAGTATTTAATTTATTTTAAAGAATTGACTTTGTAAGATTAATTGCTGAGGAAACTCTGAAAACAATTGGCCTTTCTAAACAACACATTTTCTTTCTAGAAATATTTTTAAATTACTTGAAAAAAGCTTCCTGAAGCTTTGGTTTAAAAAATATTTAATTAGAATTAGCATTCAAAAAGTTCAATGTCCTGTAGTCAGAATGATGTTGACCAAAGGAGGAAAATTGTCAATGGGAAGGATTTTTCTAAGTCTGTTTCTCACACCTTCTTTTTACTTTTGACAACTTTGCGTCCTTTGTATCTTTAAAAATACCTTTATTCAAGGTCCAATTTAAAATGGAACTTCCTGCAGTTTTTGTTTAAATAACTTAATCTTCTCTACCTCTTACTATTGCAAACGGTGTTTTAAAATTCACATATATGTATTCCATTCTTCTCTTTTGCTTGGCTGGGTAGAGAATGAGATGCCTCCTACTTTCTAGATTTTCTGTCTTTCCTCACATTTTAGTGGGATCATTCTCACAATATCAGAAAAATTAACCTTCTCGTGGCTGTTTATACTGCTGACCCTACCTGATAGGGTTAGTTAAGAAGACTTCCCGGCACACAGTAAGTGCCTAATAAGTTACATGCAGCAGGGTTGGGGGCAAATGAATGAATGGGAAAAAAATATATTTTAAAGGTAAAAATATGAATAGAGGATGCAATATTTGGCACCATAGAAGTAAGATGTTGCTGTCATAAATACTGTATCCTTTCTTGATTTACTTGGAAAGTTTAGCGTCTCTCAGAGGAATAGGAAAATAAGATATAGATTATTCTTTTGGGCTCTAGGGAGGGCAGCCAGCCCATGTGCACTGTTAAATTCCTCAGCCTGGGCTCTGCAACTTATTCCTTACTGTGATCAGGCCCCACCCGCATGCCAAGTCTGAACTTTCATCACAGCAGAGGTTATAGCGTTAAAAGTCTATAACAGAGACTCTTCTAAGGCCTCTTGGGCATTTGTTATTCGTTTGTCTAGTAGGCATCTTAGTTCAGACATCTAAAAGTTATTTCAAATCTTACATCTTAAAAACTAAAATCTCACTCTCTCACTCACACTTGAAACATACCCCTTCTTCCTTGTTATTCCACATCTTAGTTGCTAGCTACTTCAATGTACATTTGTTAGATGAAAAACACTCATCTTAGATGCTGGATATCTAATCCAACATCAAGTATTCTCCCCCTCATCATTGCCACTAATCGCAGCTGAGGCTAAGATACTGTGACCGGCTGAAATGGATTACCCTCAGACTCATATGTTGAAGTCTTAATTTTGGATTTCAAAATGTGACTATGTTTTGATGACAGGACCTTTAAAATGGTGATTATATTAAAAGGAGACCATCAAGTTGGGGCCTAATCCAATATGATTGGTTTCCTTTTAAGAAGAGGAGCTGAGGAGGCAGAAATACCAGGGCCACTGGGGCACAGAGGAGAGACCTGGTGAGAACACAGCAGGAAAATGACAAAACAAACCAGAAGGAAAGGCCTCCGAGGAAGCTGCTCATAAAGACACCTTGACCTTAGATGTCTAGTTTTCAGGATGATGAGAAATAAATGTCTGTGGCTTAAGCCACTCGTGTGTTGTGTATGTGTGTGTGTGTGTGTGTGACACCATCATCTCACACCCATGCTGTTGCAACACTGTATGAACTTTCTGATTCTACTCTGACCTGCTAAGATCTATTTATCACATAATATCTAGAATTATTCTTCCCAAACAAGCTTTCTGAGGGGATTCTTCTGCAGAGGAAGCCCCGTTACTTCCTGTATCCCGTGGAATGAACACGTGCTACTCCATTGTTCTGCTGGGCTGTAAGATGTTCTCAAAGCTCCTTCTCTGCCTCAGCTCCTTTCACAATCCTCCTCCCCTCTCTATTCTAGCTTCTCTGGATTCCCAAGTGTTCTAATTGCACACATATTATGCGCCTGCTGCAAGACCTTCGCACATGTGGTTCTATGTGTTTTTAATTCTTGCCCAAAGTTTTCCATGTTTCCTATTTTAAGTTTTGGGCATATTTCTAATCTAACTTTACAGGGAGGACCTTCCTCACACCTCTCTCTAAAATAATTTCCTTCTAATACTCTCACATCTATCTTACCTTTTCCTGCTTCATTTCCTTCAGAACAATATTTATTTGGTTACAGGTTTCTAGACTTTTCCACAACTAAACCTTTAAGCTGTATAACAGCAGGTATGATGTTTATTTCACTCAATGCTGTAGTCCCAATATTTAAAATCACAGCACATATTTGACATTCAGTAAATATGTATTCAATGTGTGAATGACCAAAAGTTTTGTTGACTAGCTATTAATACAGATCACCTTGTTTATCAAACTACTTAGCACACTTCTAACTCCTGTTTTATGCCCTTATTTTAGAGCCAGGTAAATTTTTTCCTCTCATGTCTGATCTAGAGAAGAGTATCATGCCCCGGCCTTGCCAGTGTTTGCTTCTGTTCTACTTTAGAATCTGTTCTTAGTATGTTTTCTCTCTCGTCATTGTAACATATAATTTTAGTTTCAGTTAATTTGATAATCTGAAATTTCATTTTCAGTACCTGAATGCTTTATTATTTTTTTTTGGTTTGTTTGTTTTTCATGCTGTTATTTCTACCTTGCTTTTGTTTTCTACAGAAAAAGGCCAAAATATGTGATGGAAAAGAAAAGGCACAAAGATTGTAGATAGCTAACTAAGATACCCATATTTGCCTTTTTTCTGTCTTCATCAAACATAACCATCTTTTGAACATTTCATTTTCCTCCTGGTGTTTTCTAGCGAGACCCTTTCCAACATTCATTACTTACGGCACATGTCTCTCCACTTATATTTAGCATCCCTAAAAGAAAAATAAAAGTTTTGCAAATACAAAAGCTGTGTCTATCTCCAAGAACAAATCAGAGAGATGATTATTTAGTTTAGAGGTTACAATTCTGAAATATTTGGCATAAATAAGTATGCTTTGCCATGCAGGTCTGAGCTGAGGCTGACACCTATTTCCTCTTTACATTTCAATATCCCCTAAAATTGGGACTTTATTACAAAACAAAAGTGAAACTTGGAAAGGCACTTTGGCTGAAAATTAAATTTTTGGACTGTCAAAAGTAGCAAATCTTTTCTAGTATTTCTGCATTACAATCTCATGCTTTCAGAACAAATATGAATCATTTTCATCTAATTTATTTGGTTTCACATTTCAAATAATGTCACATCATTGTAGTGGCATGATACAACTGAGTTTTACACACGAATCAGAAAAAATAAAATAGCTTATGCAAGCAGCATCTTAAAATAGCCCTCAATAGTTAGTCCTCAAGTTAAAATAGAAAATTTAGCAATATCAGATACTATGACAAATGAGTTCCATAATTAATTACTCACATGATTCTGAAAACAATAGTAGACAAAGCATTTGTCCTGTTTGTAAGTAAATGATTGCTGAGGCAATGCAGGGCAAGACTAGACTTTACGTATTGCTTTATTTTCCTGTTACCACAAACTTAATGGCTTCAAACCATACGAATGTATTTTCTTACAATGCTAGAGCAAAAGTTTAAAATATAGGTGTTCATAGTGCTTCGTTTTTGAAGTCTTCAGGAAAGATTTTCTTTTTCTCACTTTCAGCGTTCAGAGGTCAGTTGTATTCTTTTGCTCCCAGGCCCTTCTTCATATCTCTCCAACTTCTTGAGTCTCCTGCTACTGACTGACTCTCCTGCCATTCTCTTTGAGGATGCTTGTGATTACCTTGGGTCCCCCTGGGAAATACAGGAAAATCTCCAGATTAAAAACCTTTAAGTTAATCACATCTGAAAATCCCCTTTTACCCACTAACATAATATATTGACAGGCTTCAGATAATTAGGATATATATATTTCAAGGGATCATGAATAATAGTTGAATAAAACACATATATATGCACGTATGTACTGGTTCACACACACACATAGGTGCCAAAATATGTATATTATTTTTTAAAGTTGAAGTTGCCATTGCTGGTCAGGTATACCTAGACATGCTACACACATCCATTCTACACTTTTGGTTATGATTGATTTTATTTCCAATAAGATTTCAAGGTGCTCAGATAAAGCACTGAGCTTTTTCCGTTGATACAGTTGCATTATGTAGTCATAATATATATAAGTGCCAAGCACAGGTGCTCTTTTCTTGAGGAGGTTATGTTCTGCATTGCTGTAAGAATCAGCTGATCTGCAAGGGACTTTTTGTTTTCCTCTTTTTGCCTGTGACAAGCACAGTGACACTATCCTTGTTTGTGCCTGAAGAATTTTAGAGTTGCACATTCAACACACTGGGGAGTCAGATGCATTGGTCACTGTCTGATATTGATCAAATTTCACCATTTCAAAGCTCACCAGACATCTCTGCTCCCAGATTTCAGCACATCACCATGCTAAAGCAACTTCAGGAATCTTGTCATTACAATTTCTCACACTTTTTCATTTTGTTATTTTGACAATCATACACCATTATACATACCGATAGGTAATGGTGTAGAAAAACAGAAAAAAAATTAGTATGCCAATTGTCAAGACACCTGTCATAGATAAAGTCACTTTAAAATAATAGTTATCTAGGAATATTTAAAAATTATGTACAGTATTTGATAAACTCCTCTTAAACTTTTATACTAACTTTCATCTGCTCTTTCTATTTTTATTAAGATGGGTACTAGAAGCCCCAATACCATGTCTCTTCCTTTCTGTCCATCCCATGGTTATAATTTTATTATATCTATCACTGTTTGGTAACTACAGCCCTTGATCATTTTTTAAAATATATCGACTGTGGCTCCTTTTGTACTATAATTGCAGAGGTGGGTAGTTGCAACAGAAACCCTCTACCTACAAAGCCAAAAACATTTACAATTTGGTTGTTTACAGATAAGTTTGCCTGACCTTACTGGAAAAGAGAGAATATCATTAGTGCTTCAGTGAGTAGGCAGTGGTACTTTAGATAGCCTGTATGCAAGGATGAAGATTTTCTTTTTAATGTATTCTTATTTCCAGTCTGCAGAACCATAACTGGTGTATAGTGACATTAATGTTAACTTTGCCACATCTATTATTTTATCTGTTTTATTGGACAAGACACTTTTAGCAATGTGAAAAATTAAGACTTACCTTGGCTAATAAAGGAACTCTTATTTTAACAACTCTATTCTGTACATTTTTCCTCATACAAACTAGTCACAATTTTAGGGAACTATGGAACAAAATATAGGTATGATTTACAATCCTTTTAACATAGAATTCCATTGTTTCTTCAAAGTAAAAGGTGCCTGAAAACCTATTTATAGGAACTAAAGTTTCAATAAGCTATGAGAGAGAACTTTTCTAAAAATCATAAACATTAGTGTTTTGACTCCCCCTTTTTTGCTGGAGTTCATCTAGATCTTTGAGACCTAAGCACAATAAAGAGAGATTCTTAACATCTTCTCTGTATTTTAAATATTTCCCTAAATCTCTAAAGCAATGGTATTTCAAATGAAACTCTTACCCACACATAGTTTAAAATAAACTATGCCTGCCTATAAAGTGCCAATATAAATTGTTGTGCACTAGGAAAAGATGACTGATTTGTTTGTATGACACCAATCTCACCAACTTTGAAGAGTCAGAAAAAATATGCTTTGCTGGTCTAGATTCCATTAATTCTCTACTGATGATTCAGAAAACACACAAATGACAAAATCTATGAAAAATGCGGCCTCTCTTGTTTAGATGAGGATAGAATAAAATTTTAAAAGTCCAACATGAAAATGTATTAAAAAATATCAGAAAGATGGCGGCACCTGTGCTCAGTGGGTAGGGCACCGGCCCCACATACCCAGGGTGGTGGGTTCAAACCCAGCCCTGACCAAATTGCAACAAAAAAATAGCTGGGCATTGTGGCCGACTCCTGTAGTCTCAGCTACTTGGGAGGTTGAGGCAAGAGAATCGTTTAAGCCCAGGAGTTGGAGGTTGCTGTGAGCTGTATGATGCCATGGCACTCTACCCAGGGTGATTAAGTGAGACTCTGTCTCTACAAAGGAAGGAAGGAAGGAAGGAAGGAAGGAAGGAAGGAAGGAAGGAAGGAAGGAAGGAAGGAAGGATCATAAAGAGGAAAAGATCACCAAAACCTAAGAATAAACTAAGTGCACTGAGACTCAGAGGTCAGATTAGACATTCTTGAGAATTTGCCCTAAATGGTGATTATAATGGAAGACCATGAAAGTGGCCACAGGAGTTTTTGTTCATCATCTAAATTTAGAACCTAGAAATTAGGCCATTAAATTTCCTGGCAGAGCCTGTGGCTCAAAGGAATAGGACGCTGACCCCATATGCCGGAGGTGGTGGGTTCAAACCCAGCTCTGGCCAAAAACTGCAAAAAAAAAAAAAAATCTCCTTCTGTATGGAATCCTATTACTAGTTCTTTTTTCAGGAACTTTATTACAAGTTGTGCCCACTGATCATATTACACCTATGTTGAATATATACTTAATTTTTTTCCTGCTCATGTATTTAAATTTTTAATACAAACTGAAATAATTCCTCATCTAGTTAGTGCTTTTAAGGATTCAAGATTAAGTAGTTTTGGTTCATGTTAGGGAGGAAAAATAAATAATGGAATGGAGTGGAGAAGTGAGACAGGGGAAAGAAGGAGTGCCAAAAAGGATCTATAGTATGAATCATAAAGCCAGCTTCCACTATGGCAGTGTAAAACCTTAAGAAAACTCTGAGAACAGTGTAAAACCTACTCCTTCTTTATGCCATCAGGGGAGATAGAGCTGGGGCACTTAGACTCCACTTCCCATCAGATGCCACTTAAGGGCTGCTTCCAGAGGGTGTTAATTTCCTGCATCTTCTGGGCAGGCAGACACTTTGCCTGGCTCCATAGAGAACATTGCTGATGCAGATCCTGATGGTGAAACAGTGGTGAGCCCAAGGGGGTGGGAGATACACTGTGTTCTGCTATTCTGTTACAAGGCATTATTGAAAACTAAGACATTTTAATGCATGGATAATGTTCCATTACTTGATTATACCCTGAGTTATTAAACCCATACCTTATATTGTTTGTGAAAGACCAATAACATGCATGAAAGAAAGTGATAATATTCACATTTGTTTATTTTCCTGGGTTAAAAAGCCTTATGTTAGCATTAATGAATTGATAATTAAAGGAAAAAAAACTATTCCTGATTCTTTTGGTATAAAATGCAAAATTATCTTTTTAGAATATTTGTACCAAAAAAATCTGTATATACCCAATTACAACATATGTGAATGTAACCTTTTCAGTGAACAAAGTGCTCTCTTGCTTAACTTATCAATGCCAATCAAAGAAGAGAAATTTCATTTGATCAACTTTTTAACTAGATTTTATTTGATTATTAGTGTATTTGTTCCCAACTTCTGTTATAACAAATGGCCATGAATTTGGTGGCTTAAACAGAGAGATGTGTTAACTTACAGCTCTGGAAGTAAGGAGTTCAAAATGACTGTCAATGGGGTTAAACTCAGGTTCAAGTAGGGATTCATTCCTTTTGGAGGTTCTGGCAGGGGAGAAACCTTTGTCTTTTCCAACTTCTAAAAGGATGCTCCGTTTGCTGGATTTTTGTCCTTTTCCATCTTCAAAGCTGGCAATGACCCCTTTAGTCTTTCTCAAAGAAAATCACTTGATTGATCTGCATTTTTCTTATATCTTTCAATGATCTTTTTTATTATACTGGACACACATAATCGAGAATAATGTCTTTTATTTTAAAGTCAATAACTTAGCATCATTAATTACATCAGCAATTATAATTTTTACAACATATTCACAGGTTCTAGAGTAGGGTGACCAGACATCCTGCTTTTGGTGGGACAGTCTTGATCTTTAACAATTTGTCCCAATCTTGCAGCACTTTAAAAAAGTCCCAATTTTTGGAAAGAAGGTACGAATGGGCAGGAGAACAGTAAGGGAATATATGGCTTTCAGCTGCCATGTGCCTATTTCGTCAGGATATGAGTTTTATATTATTTTTGTTAATTTTATAATGTTAAACTGTAATAATAACAAATAATTGTTGAGAAGTGATTATGGAAGACTGCTTATCAAAGTTTGCATTGTTGTCAGGCCCCACCCCCAGCCTTCCCCCAAATGGTGTCCCGCTTTACCAATGTTAAAATCTGGTTACCTTATTCTAGAGATTAGGACCTGGACCTGGAGAAAGGTTTTGTTGTTCTTTCCAAATTAATAGAACTGTGTATTTAGCAGATTTAAATTTCAATTTGTATTTTCTCTATGAACAATTTATTCATGATTTTTACTATCTTATTAAGAAGTTCATATTTTTAATATTGATTTGTAAATCTTTTGAATATTTTATATATACTCCAGTAACTCTATTATTTTTTTCTCCAAGGTTGCTATTTCCCCTTTAATTTTGTTCCATTTTTTTATGATAAATGCAATTTTTTATTATACTTTTGATTACTAGGACTTTACTTCTCCTTATGATAATATATATAATTGCATAATAATTTTTATTTAATTTTTTCAGTTCCATGTTAATTTTTCTTTATTATACCTGCCTTCAGATTACATACTTATCACGTATTCCAGAATTACATAGTAATGTTTTTTATATCAAATAAAGTATTTGCAGAAGTATAGGACATATTAATTTTAAGACTATATTGTTTCAAGTTTTATTAGGTTCTTCTTGTCTTACACACAACTCTATTCTCCTTTTAATTAGTTTCGACTTTCATAAGGATATGCTAAGTGTCTTATAGTCTGTTTTTATTCTTTGTGCTCTTTGGTAACAGAGGTCAGTTAAAAATTTTTTTTTTGACAAATTTTAAAAATATTAGCTGATTAACAGCATTGCTTAGCTAAAATGTGATAAAAAAATTTCGGTTACTGTCAGAAATAATACTAAAATCACACAGAAACCATGTGATGTGGTATCTTTGTGTCTGTTATGGTTATTTAAATAAAACACAGTGAGAGTAAATTCAAATAACATTTATTTAAGGTTTAAGCTGAGAAATTGAAATGCAAATGAATTATACATTTTCAATGGTACATGGTCTTTGAAGCAAATATTATTTCTTACCTGATTTTATTTTAATTTGAAAGTAATTTAAATCAATAGAAACTTATTTTAGGAATTATAAAATAGTGGCAAACTAATTTAATATATATGCATTTTCAGTTTAGAATTGGATTTTTGAAAAGTATTCTGTTTTTGAAAGTGCTGTCATGTTAAAAAATACAACTTTATCGAAATCATAATTTGGTTAGTTTATATGTCCTGAGTCTAGCTGTATCCCAGTTATTTCCCATATAATTTATAAATTCTATTAATTAAATTGTTCAGATTTACCCAATGGCTACTTAGTTATCACCAATTAGACTGGTCAATAGAATAAAGCTACACTACCATTATTCTATACTTTTTAACATTGCTTGAGTTCATTATTTTGAAAGCTGTATTTGTGTTGTATTTGTTCTCTGTGTGGTTTAAGGGAAAAGTTGCTGCTATTTTCTCCTTTAGAAATAAATGATTGAGAGAATTATTTTCATTCACATGTATTAAATTTCAAGGAATAATGTAGCATACTCAATCACAAGTTATCCAATAAATTTTACTTTTGGAACATGAAAATAGCAGATATCTCAGAAAGGTTTCCTGATTGAAAAGTTAAATGTGATTTTAGCCAGATATGTGTGTATTTATGCACACATGCTAACTATGTTTGGGTATAATTAATTTTATTACTGAATTAAAAACTATGAATGAATGAATAAATGAATTCATCAGTTATTTATTCTAGCAGTGAAATAGCTCAGTTTCCGGTAAAAAGAAGAACAAAAATAATTAAAATATTATTTTGAAAATGTTTTATTTTCAAATTATTTTTTGCACAAAATTCTATGAGTATGAGGACTGTCTGGTTTGTAAATGAAGAAAGGCTTTTATGTCAGTCAGGGAACTCAATGAATTAAATACCAAGACATATTTAGAAGTGGGAATAATACCTGTGTTTTAGGATTCTCCAGGAAAGAAAACCAACAAGGTACGTGTGTATGTGAACATACACACACATAGGGTGCTTTTGTTACTGGCCTATCATCTATCTATCTATCTATCCATCTATATGACAAAAGCTGAATATAAATCATGTTTGAGCATTTCTTGTAATTGCTGAAGTCAAATGGGACTGGGATATTATACTTTTAAAATGTTTTTTTTTCTTTTTAAAAATGTGTATACATTTTTGGCATTCTCTGTTTATATACAATATGTAGGTAGGTGTGTGTATAGATATGTCACACACACACACGGAGAGAGAGAGAGGAAAGAGAGAGAGATTAGGGATTGGCTCATGCAGCCATGGAACTCTAGTCCTCTGAACTGCCATCTGCAAGTCTGGAATTCTGGTCATATTCAGGCTGAGACTGAAGGGCTGAAACCAAGGAAGCCACGAATGAATTCCCTGTCTCAATCCAAAGACCTTACATTCTGGTGTTTGGATATAGGAGTACCGGTCTAACTCTTGGAGTCTAAAAGCCCAATAGCCAAGATCTTCAATGTCTGAGAGCAGGAGCTGATGGTAGATGCCCCATCCATCATCCATCCCTCAGAAAGGAGGGAGAGACTATTTACCCTTTCTCTGACTCTTTGTTGTATTCTGGTCCTCAACAGATTGGATGATACCCAACTAGGCTGGTGAAGGCAAATTTCTTTACTTACCATTACAATTCAAATCCTAATATTTCTCAGGAAAATCAGCACATTCACACTCAAAAATAATGCTTTGCCAGCTATCTGAAAATCCTTTAGTCCAGTCAAATTAACAAAAAAAAGAATTAACCATCATACCCTATGCAAGATAAAGAGGAGAGAGAGCAGTAGGAGTCAAATCAGAGAGAGTTTTTGACCATATTGATGATCTGGTCTGATCTCCATGAAAGTAGAGGAGGAAAAAGGAAATATTGGGTACACACAGTTTCATACTTCAGTAAAGCTTTGAGAAAAAGCCTCAATCATTCTATTATGGGATTCCAGTGAAAAGATTGCCCTGTATATCCCAGAAATAACCAGGCACTGGTACTTCTGATGTGTCCAGTCACTAGTGGGAAGTGTTCAAGTAGAAGGTAGTCTCCTCTCAAATGCTGTGGTTGATGCTCAAAGTACTGCAATTGGCACTGTTGGTTACTTGCACTCATGTAGCAGAATGTTTCTTGAAAAGTGTTCTATGTGAGGCAACTGCATGGCTATACACACATTATAGAAAATATGACTATAAACTTATTGCTTACACATTAGTAAATTTTTGGACATATACCCTGTGTTGAAATAATAATATTTTTGTAAATAATTCTTTATATAGTTTATAAGTGGTGCAAAAGTGCTTAAGAAGAGGAAGATACTATGTGCATAGTCACAGCTTTGAAGGCCTTGCATCATGTGGTCTATAACTGTGTGTGGCTGGATAATGTCTGGGATCCAAAGACACTAAATATGGTTTGGCTCTAGGTGATGAGAAGGTCTTATATCCTGGGACCAAAACTTTGCTTTTTTACCCTACAAGCAATTGTAAACCACCTTAAGAAAAGTGTGACACAATCAGATTTGGTTCTAGTACCACACAAGTTGTTCTTCTAGTGTCATACAAGAGAGAAATAGGTAGTTGTATGAAAACCAATTAAAAGTTATTATTCCATAAATAAGGAAAGAGGGGAATGAATGGGAAATGTCCAGCAAATGAGGAAAACAAATGAGAAGGCAAAGACTAGAGAGAGATTTTTGGGAGAGTGTATATAGTTCTTAGCAAATGGATCAATGGCAATGCTGCTATCTAAAGAGGAGAGATAGACGAAATGGCAGATGTGTTTTGAGCCTTTGCAACCATTAGCATTACCATCATCATTATCATCTTCATTCCATCATCAATACTGTTTGTCAGAGGAGTTGGCAAGATGGGAAAATATAGGTTTTTGAAGCACTGAGTTTGAATGACCTGCTGGACAGTTTGGTGAGATGCCAGTTACACAGGTGAAAACACAATCTGTATGTTAAAGTACACATTTTATCATATATTCAGCAATCTTTAGTGTATAATAATAATTCCATAATACTTTATGAATGGATAAAATTATCTAATAATCTAGACAGAAGAAATTGATATTAGAATCAGAATTCTTAAGCTTCTGTTCAGTAAACAACAGAGTAAAAAGACACTCTTTCTACAGAAAGAGAAAATATTGTTAACCACATATCTGATAAAAAGTTAATATTGAAAATACACATAGTATAAGAAACTCAAACAACTCAATAGCAAAACACAAATAATCCAACCTGAAAAAAAAAATGGTGCAAGAACCTAAAAACACATTTCTCAAAATAAGATCAAAATAAGATATAAATGGACAACAGGTATTGGAAAGGAAATGTCAACATCACAAGTCATGAGGAAAATTCAAATTAAAACTACAATTAGATATCATGACTTGGAGAATGGCTGTTATTAAAAAGATAAGAAATTAAAATTGCTGATGAGGATGTGGACAAAAAATGACTTTTGTAAACAGTTGGAAATATAAATTAGTACATATACCCACTGTGGGGAACAGTATGATTGTTCCTCAAAGAATCCAAAACAGGACTTTCATAGAATCTAGCAGTTTCACTGCTGGACATACACATATCCAAAGGAAGTGGAGTCAGAGGAGAGGTATTCACTCATGTTATATTCATGGCATAATTATTCATAATAGCCAACACATGGAATTAACCTAAATGTTCATTGGCAGAAGAATGAACTAAAAATATATAGTTATGAATACAATTGATTACTAGTCAGCCTTTAAAAAGAAGTAAACCCTGTCACTTGCAGTGGCATGGATGAATGTGGAGGACATTATTTTAAGTGAAATAAACTAAGCACAGAAAAATAATACTGCATAGTATCACTTACATGTACACTCTAAACAAGTAGAACTTACAGAAACACAGAATAGGAAGGTAGTTACCAGGAACTCAGAGAAGAAGGAGATGGGTATATACTAGCTAGGGCATACAACATTTCAGTTAGGAAGGAGGACTAAGTTAAAGAGAGTTATTGTACAACACGGTGACTGTAATTAACAATAATGATTTGTACCATGTATACTCAACATGTGTACACCTTAAATATATACAATTTTATTTATCAATTAAATGATTACTTAATTAAAATGAGGCCATAGGCTACTACTCAACAATAAATAACTCCTATGTTCTTGGAAAACATGAGGAAGTTTGTAATCAAGGAGAACTTTGGCCAGCTCTTTCAGAATACTTGTAGGTGCTCTACATAAATAATTAAAATATGAAGAAAAAAAGTCAACAATCCTGCCAGAAATTTGACAATAAAAGTTAAAAATCAACTAATGATAGTTGGTGTATGTAATGACGAACACAAAGTTTAATGTAAACTTTATGTTTACTGTTATGACTGAGGATGAAAGTTTCTTAAGTGTGTATGTCAACTAAGAAGGAGAAATTGATAGAGAACAGATTGCAGATACAAAAGAGAAAGATGATTAATAAACCAAACACCAGAAGAGACTGTATGGGAATCAACATTTAGATTTTTCAATTTTAGAAATATAAATATAACTTGTCATCACATTATAAACATTGATTTTGTTTTCAATGACCATCTCAGATAGGAAAAAATATATATTCTGTTCTTGATAAAAACCAGTATTAGATTATGTCAAAACATATTGAAACTTCAGTATGCATGCTTATATAAAGTCATTTATGTATTATACCAAGAATCGCTATGAAGAACCTATATTCTAGCCTCCTCAGGTACAAAGCGAGGAAAAGAATACAATTTAACATATAAATTGCTAAAATCTTTATAACTGTACTGTACATATGTATACTAAAATAATATATATAAAATAACAAAAAAAACTAATAAGATGCAATTTCCTAGGTTTTGTGAGAATTAAATAAATAAATTAATACATAGAAAATGATTAAAACAATGGCTGACACCTAGCAAATTGTTCTTGTCATTGTATTACATTCTATTGTATTATATTGATAAGTGTACTTCCATCAGAATTCATCAATTTTACATTTATATATCTAAAAAGAGATATAAAAGCATATGGCCACACAAAGTCTTGGCCAGGAATATTCAGAGTAGATATATTCATAAAATCCCCAAACTCGAATCAACCGAAATGTCCATAAACAAGAAAATAGACAAATTGTGTTACAACCATCGATGTAACGCTATTCAACTAGCACAAAACTTAACAATGTGCAAAATATGAATGAATCTCAACACAAGGTTATATCCTCAAGATTTTGTGTATGTGACATTCCAGAAAATATAAATCTAGCCTATAATGTAACAAAGATTAGTTGTTGCTTCGAGCAGGGTGAGGGTGTGGCCTAAATAAATGTTTTTGGGAATGTTCTATACCATTTTTATAGTGAAATTATTTAGATGTAATTCACATGTCATATAATTCACACATTTGAAGTGAATAATTCAGTAGTCTTTAGTGTATTCATGGATATAAGCAATCATTACCACAGACAAATTTAGAACATGTTCTCATCTCAGAACAGAACCATGTATACTTAGTTATCACCCATCTCTCGACCTTTCATTTACCCTTAACATCCCTGAGTAACTACTAATCTGTTTTCTCTCTCTACAGACTTGAATATTCTAGGCATCTTGTAAAAATTTGGACCATATGATATGTGATCATTTATGCTCATCTTCTTTCACTTAACCTAATGCCTTCAAGGTTTACTCATGTGGTGGTATCACTGACTTATTTCTTTATATGCCTGAGTAAAGTGCTTCTGTATGGATATTCCACTGACTGGAAAAAACTGTGTCCCTGCCAAATTCATATGTTGAAGCCTTAGCCCCTAATGTGACAATATTTGGATACAGAGCTTTTAAGTAGTAACTAAATGTAAATGTAGTCATAAGGGTGGGATCCAATAGTGGCCTTAGAAGAATAGGAAAACAGAGCTATATCTCTGTCCCTCCATTTACCCAGACAAAGAAAAGGCCTTGTCATGACAGAGTGAGAAGGTGGCCATGTGCAAACCAGCAAAAGAGTTCTCAGCAGGACCTCACTACCTTGGCACCCTGTCTTGAACTTTTGGTCTCCATAATTGTGGGAAAATATGTTTCTGCGTAAGCCGTCTAGTCTAGGCTATTTTGTTATGGCAGTGAAACCAGTTTAGGAAAATCACATTTAATTTTTATCCATTCATAGAATGGTGAATATTGGTTTCCACATTTGACTATTCTGTGTTAAGTTGCTTAGACATTCATGTGCAAGTTTAGTCTGACATATGTTTTAACATTTATTGAACAAATACACCCAGGAGTAGAATTTCCGGGTTATATATTTAATAAGGCCATGTTTGATCTCATCTTTGAGGCACTGCCAAACTGTTTTCCACAGTGGCTGCATCATTTTACCGGGCCTCCAGCAGCAAAGCAAGGTTCCAATATCTCTAGTAGCTCCCTATTCTCAGCAACACTTGTTATTATCTCACTTTTGGGGGGTAAATTATAGCTATCCTAGTATGTATGAAGTGATGTCTCACCTTGAGCTTGATTTACATTTCATGATGACAAATGATGTTAAACATCTTTTCATGTACTTTAGATATGTTTATATCTTCTTTGGATAAACATCTAGTCATATAACCTTTGCCAGTTTTTTAATTGACTTATCTGTTTATTGCTGAGCTGTAACTGTTCTTCATATCCTGTGTACAAGCTGTTTATTAGATATCCGACTGGCAATTACTTTCTTCTACTCTGAGTTGCTTTTTTCATTTTTCACAATGTCCTTTGCAACAAAAAATATTTAATTTTTATGAAGTCAATGTTTCATTTTTCTTTTTCTTTATGCTTTTGGTATCACATTTAAGGCTTCTTTGACAAATATGAAATATTGAAATTTTATGCTCATATATTTAGTTCTGACAGTTATTTGTTGGTATTTTTGAGGGAAGTTTTGTGCATCGTGTAAGTTAAGGCTGAGCTTTATTCTTTTGCATGTAGCTATCCAGTTTTTGCAGCGCTATTGAAAACACCATTCTTTACTCACTTAGGTACCTTAGCACCCTTGTCAAAATTACTTGATTGTAGTCCTAAAGGCATTTTTCTAGTTTCAATTTAATCTCCTTGATCTAAACTTCCATCCTTATGCTAGTACCACACTGTCTTGCTTACTGTTGCTTTGATTATTGTTGATTGATTATTGTTGTTTTAAAATCAGGAGGTGTTAGTCCTCCAAATTTCTTCTTTTCAGGATTGTTTTTGGCTATTCTGTATTGCATTTCTATATGAATTGTCAATGTTAATAAAGAAAGTTGAGATTCTTACAGAGGCTGAATCTGTAGATCAATTTTGAGAGTATTACCATTTTATCAATTTAAGTTTTCTGATCCATTATTTTTATTCAATCAATTTGAAGAGTTTCTAATAATTATGTATTCAAATATTTTTCTGCTCCTTTCTTTATTTCTTGTCTTCTGCTATTCCCATGTGTGTGTGTGAGGTGTGTTGAGGATATCCCAGATTTCTCTGATGCTCTATTTATTTTTCTTTATTATTCTTCTCTGCTCTTTGCCTTCTACATTCTCTATCAATCTGTCCACAAATTTCTAGTTCCTTCTGCCAGTTTAACTATACAGAGGGTGCCAAAACATCACATACACATTTTGAATGATGATATTTATATATTACTATCAAAGTTGAAGTCATCATCACCAGTCAAGTGTACTTAGAATGCCAGGCACATCCATTTTAACCTGCAATTTGTGCATGTTTGGGGAATGCTTGGTTTTATTCTCAACAAGATCATTCAGTATATGTATACATTTTTTGGCAACCTAGAAATTACTGATACCTTCTAATGCTTTTATCTTTGAATTTCAGACTATTACAGAATAGCAATGTTTTGGTTAGATGAATTACTTTAGTAAAATTTGAGTAAAAGTAATGTGTGCTCATAACCTGGATACTATGCATTGTACATGGTGCCATTAAGTGTGAATTTTTCCCTCCCCTTTCAACCCCTCTAGCCTGATTGCTTTTCATTGAAATTTCCTATCAAATGTGCACAAGTGTGTCGATCTATTCACTTCAATTTAATAGTGAATGCATGTGGTGTTTATTTTTCATTCTTATAATACTTCACTTAGAATGGTCTCCATTCCATCTGAGTTTTTACAAAAGGATTAATTGGCCTTTTTTTTTTTATGGCTGAGTAGAACTCCATGGTATACATATACCACATTTTACTAATCTACTCGTATCAAAGGGCACTTAAGTTGTTTCCATATTTTTGCAACTGTGAATTGTGCTGCAATAAACACTTAAGTGAAAGTATCTTTCTGCTAAAACAACTTTTTTTCCTCTGAGTAAATACCTATTAGTCAGATTGCTAGATCAAATGGTAGGTCTGCTTTTAGTTTTCTGAGGAATCTCCACATGATTTTCCATACAGGTTGTAGTAGTTTGCAGACCCACCCACTGCATATGAGTGTTCCTTTCTCTGTGCATCTGCATCGGCGTCTGTTTGGGGATTTTCTTATAAATGCCACTAGAATTAGGTGATACCTCATTGTGGTTTTGATTTGATTTTCCTTGATGATTAGAGATGTTGAGAATTTTTCATATTTTTATTGACCATTCGTCTATCTTCTTTTGAAAAGCTTCTGTTCTGTTCGTTACTTTTGCTCATCAGAATCTATAAAAAATGCAAGCAAATTAGCAAGAAAACAAACAACCCATAAAAAAATCAGGAAAGAGACATGAATGGAAACTTCTGAAGAATTATACTTTTTAACTCCAAATTTCCCATTAGGTTCTCTTTTGTCATAACAATTTCTTTATTGCTATCCTCTATTTATTATCATCTTATCTCTGTTTACATTTTTTTAGTAAATAGACAATTATATTTATTGTTATGCAGTTTGTATCAAGTTGTATCACTTTAATTTTTTTTTTACTTAAGTAAAACAGTTTTATTAAAAATTAGCTTTGGTTTACTTAAATTCAGTAGAAATCTTATTAATTAATAAAAAATAGTTTTCATTATCGCATCAATTTAATTTTACAAGTTTACGTACAGGTTAAAACTCTTATGTGTGGGGGCTGGGCAGACTGACGTCAGTGTTTTAAACTTTGTTATTCAAGACTGACCAGAGTATTATGGCCTTTAAAGCTGTGAGACACTCATTTCACAATCATTTCATTTAGACAAAGTAATATATTAAATGCTGGTGAGTAGGCCATACTGGTACCTCATACAGGCACACGTTGGGAGACTGGTTTTCTCATTTCTGGTCAAGGAGCTTCTCTAATTGGTGGTTGGTATTTTGCAGATGGTTTTCCCCTCCCAAAATGGTACTTGTGTAAAAGAACAGAGCTGGAAAACTGGATGAATCATATGTTTCCTTTACTTTTGGTTCTTTCTCTTGAACATCTGAATAGTTTCCATAGAGTCCTTTTAAATTAGGTAAGAAATAGGCTGCACTTCTAAGGGAAGGCTTGCGCTCCTTAAGTTCATCATATCTTGTTTGTAGTCGTCTCAGCTCTGTCTTTAACTGAAGCAGTTCATCCCGGACTTAAACCAATCCCTACCTTTTCTTTGCAATATCTGAAATCATCGTAATATTCCTGCTTTTCAGCTTTTTCACCATGTGGGCATGTTTAAGTATTTTGATGAGTTATTCTTTAATAGTAAAATAAAGTTTGTTGGTGACTTCTTTACAGATTTTGATACTTGTTGATACTCTAGGAGGGTTTTCACCAATGCAGGCAAAACAATATCCACTTCTGTGATGCCACTGGTTTTCTTTCTTTCTAGACACCAAATACATACAAGATCAGAAGTATGTGAAACTGTTTCCTTTTTAATCATGGTTTTCTTCACTTGTTTGAACATATTTGTAATAGATTATGTGAAGCCTTTCCCTGTTATATCTTGTATCTATTCACTCTCCTGGGCAGTGTCTGTCACTTACTTTTTGTCCAGAACATGGATCATATGCTCCTCTTTGTTTGTTCAGAACTTTCTGCAAATGGATATTTTAGATAATATTGTAGAAATTTTGTGTACTAGTCCTCCACTTCCCTGGGGCTTTTATTATTGTACAGGTATTTAATTGTTTGGTAGGTTGATGTTTCATCTTAGCAAAGTTTATATCTCCCCTGCAGTATGTTTCTTGAAGTACACAGCTTCCTCATGCCTTGGGATGGCTGGATTGACAGGGCTCTCTTTTAGGTTTTCCTGGCCACACCCACCTGTTGAACTCGGTGAAATGCTGGCTGTTTCCTCTATTGTCTTTAATAATGTCTTCTGAAACACAAATGCTTCATGGACTAATATAACTGATTTCAGCCTCCTCTGATGGATTAGTTTCTGATGTCAGTGTTTAAGGTTTATTCTGACCCCAGGACAGTTTTCCCACGATTCACTTTGCTTATTTTTCTTCAGTATTTTTCTTCAATGATCTTGGAAATGTACTCTTACATATGGATACGATAACTTGATTTAAATTATGCTTTAACAAATTTGTTTTAATTTATTTAATTTCCAATTTTAGTGGAAACGGAAAGGACATTATTTAAAAAGCATCAAAGTACTTCTGTTTTGATAGTGTAAGTAGTAGTATAATAACATGATTTGAAAATTTGAAACAATCTTATTGTGAGTTTGAACAAGTGAGCTTTAGTGCTCCTTGTATTGTCAGGAATGTATACTGTTGTTGCTATATTCCTAGAACATATTATTTTCACATCCCAGCTTATATATTAAGAAGTTGTATGGAAGTGAATTTTATGTGGTTCAATTTTGTACAATTTGAGTATACGCTTTTAAAATAATCCAAAACTATCTTTCATTATAAACTGTGCAAATATACTTTTGCATCATATTTGTTAGCAATCTATGATCGTGAGAATGCATTCTGTGTGGCAGTACCTGTAGCTCAGTGAGTAGTGCATGAGCCACATACACCGAGGTTGGTGGGTTTGAGCCTAGCCTGGGCCTGATAAAGAACAATGACAACCACAACCAAAAAAAAAAAAAAAATGTCCGAACTGTGGCAGGCGCCTTTAGGCCCAGCCACTTGGGAGGCTCAGGCAAGAGAATTGCTTAAGCCCAAGAGTTTGAGGTTGCTCTGAGCTATGACACCACAGCATTCAACTGAGGGTGACATAATGAGACTCTGTATCAACAACAACAACAACATATTCTGTAGTCTCTTCCTTAAGCTGTTGACGGCGGGTGGGGGGGGACATACAAATGACAGTATGGAAAGCTTGAGCCACATTGGCTTCATGTTATGTCTTCCTCCAGAGGATGATGATATTGCTGTGAATATCTTTTGTCCCAGAATGCATCCTCTGGTGTTATGTATTTCCTCAAAAGTTTGACTACTTGGGAGCAGTTGAAGCTGTGGTTCTTAATATTTCTCCTGGTAAAGATATAAATAAGCAAATTTACCATCATCACTGTGTTGCTTTAGGCAAGGATATAAATAAGAAATTTCTTTAGGTGACATATTTGATTTACTGCTATTTGAGTTATTTGAAGAATATTACTAGTACATATTTAGGAAATAATTTTCAATTTTACCATAGTGATGGGAACCTTATTTAACCTGATTTCTTTTTAACTAAATTTATGTGCTGTATTTCTACAGACAAAATGAAAATTGCATCAGATACTTGTAATTTTTTGTTGTGATAGATCCTCTTCTAATATGAAGCTAACCTTTCAATAAAAATATATATTATTCTCAGCAAAGTATCTCAAGAATGAAAGAAAAAGTATCCAATATACTTAACCCTATTATGAAACTAATTGTTAACTATCATAGGAAAGCTATAATCTAATTGTTGTCCAAGAATACGGGGAAAGGGGGGAGGGAGGGAAAGGGAGGGGGAGAATGGGTGGAGGGAGGGTGATTGCGGGGATCATGCCTATGATTTATCACATAAGGGTACACGTGAATCTTTCTAAATGTCGAATATAAATGTCTTAACATTTATATTAAGAGAGAGACATGAGATTATATTATGAGAATGACATGATGACTATGTTGGCCAATTGGATGAAAGTATTTCAAATTGTATATGGAAACAATGCACTGTATCCCATGATAGTATTAATGTGCACTCACTAATATGATTTAATTAAAAAAAAAAAAAAATATATATATATATATATATATAATGATTGGGTGACACCTGTGGCTCAAAGGAGTAGGGTGCCGGCCTGATATGCTGGAGGTGGCAGGTTCAAGCTCAGCCTTGGCCAAAAAAAACTGCACACTCACACACACAATTACAATTACAATTACAATTACACTTGTGGAAAGCTATGAGGTCTGAGACCAGAACATAGGAATATTTAAAGACTAGAAGGAAGTGGTGAACCTTACAAAAGAGTAAGAAGAAATACCCAAAGAACGTAAGAAATAGGATATTAGAGTTTCATAAAAACCAATTTCAGGATTTGGAAAAATTCTAAAGAGGAAATATAGAATCTACCATTTCTCACATTCAAGGGAAGTGGAGAAAGAAAAAGTGATAAAAGGAGCTTCATCGTATTTAATGACACACAAACATTGGTTGCTGTCAAGCAAATACCATTCATCTACTGCCTGAACCATCAAATAAACAAATACACCTGAGGACATGAACTAAAGTATAATTCTATTTGTAAATATTTTGTACTTTCTTCCACTCTCTGCTAGGTTTTCTTTGCCTGAAGTAAAATTCGATAGGGTCAGGGTTAACCTTTTCCTCTGACAGGAACATCAGGATATAGTTCTGCTCTAACAGATTGATGTGCGATTTCTTAAAAAAAGAATAAGGAATTATTTCTACAGAAATCTCAGTAGGGAAATAGATTGTGAATATGTATTTTCTATTTCTATTTTGCCTTCTTCTTCCACTGAGGAACATAAAATAAAATAGCAATAGTTCCTCATTATAAAAATCATACATCATATTTTTCTACTGGATCTACTATTAGGTTATTAAATCCATATACTCTCGAGGGCAAGGTAGTTTAAATAGATAATTTGATTACACTTCCCCTTGTCTTTTTTAATCAAATGCCCCCAGCAGGAAAGATACATTCAAATAGTGTGTGTATTGTAAAGTATAATGTTCACTGTTAGATATGTTTAAATTAGTTTTATATTTTCATTTAAGTTTTGCTAGCCACTTACTGTGTGACCTTAGGCAAGGTACTTAACCATTTCAAACTCAATTTTTCTTTGAGTAAAAATATATGCATACACACACACACACACATATATATATGTACACATACACACATATATATACACATGCATATATATATACATGCATATATATATTGAGTACTTGTTTCTTTCCTTGTGGGGATGAGTGAGGTGAGGCAGGGATGAGCGTAATGCAATGCTTAAATGTAAGTAATATTTATTTCTGTAAAATTGTGGGGTTGCATCATTGTCTAAGCTCTTGGGTGACTAGGCAGTATGGGAAGGAATACAGTCTTTAATGTTAAGTTGCCTTAGGTTTGAATTTTAGCTTTAGTATGTATTAACTCTGATTTTGCAAGAAGTTAACTTCTCTGAGGAATGTATTTCATATGGACTATGGGCATACTAACAACTGTTATGAGGGTTAAGTAAACTTAATTATGAGAGTTCTGTTCAGTAAAAAGTCAATAGGTCTCATTCTTTTCATTATGTCATGTACTCCACATGAAATGTGGTTTAAAAACAATATTTTTCATATAATTTTAGACCACATTGATTATAGAGAAGGACAAAGAGTTGGAGTTTATTTTTCCAGAACTTCCTATCTGATCTTTCTAGACTAAAATATTTTGCATGGGATATTTTCTTGGGACAACCAACATGCCCTCTAAGATACCTCAGATTATATTTATAGCCTTCCACATTCAGTATCTCCTTGGGAGCAAACATGACTTGAAATATAATCACTTATTGTTCTGGGGAGAGATAAGGCATAGATTTTTCTCTTTTCTTCCTCATTTTTTCCCTCTTATTCTGGATAAATGTTATTTTTTTCCTACAACTAAATGTTACTGGAAATAATAAAGGACAATCATAGGGTCATTGACTTATTTAAAAATAAGTGCTACAAATTAAAATGTATTTGTCCTTATTAAATTGATAGTACCTGCCTCTATAATTCTGAGGGCTCACTATGGAAATTTCCTAGCTTGGAACCCCAGGAAACTGCTTTATAGCCTTGGAAATATAATAACTATTCTTTGAATTTTAAAGAAAGATGTCACTCAACTCTGCATGGCATATTGGTTCTGAGGCACAGAATTCTTTACTAACTTGTATCTGGATTGTGCTGCTTCTACTTCCTGTCTTACATAATTACTTTCATTTTAAGCTCCATTGCCAAGCAATGGCACATCAATATTTTGAGTGTTGATGATTGGTAATGGTTAGAACCCAATCTCCTTTCAAGAAGATTTGGCATCTGATTGGGAATCAATTAAGACCAATTTCAATACAACAAATGAAATGGTAAATCCTTGGCAGAATAATGAAGAGTGCTTCCTATTCATCACTGAAAAGGTGTGTATTTCCTCACAAGCTCTTTTGGTTGGGAATTAACATTGTGTACTCTACGCCCATTTTTGTTAATTTTCTAGTCAATGACAAAGAGATAATTAAAGAAAATATGGTATTTCCTGAATTAGATAAGAAATTCATGTAATTTCCTTATAATAGACTAATTTGAACTCAAAAGAAATATAACACTGCATGATAAAAAGCATTTTGAGCTCTTTGAACTAATATAACGATTTGTATATCATTGTTTTATATACAATTATGGGAAAGCAACAATCTCATTAAAACAGACTGAAGTTAATAATATTTTTCTGAACAAAATAGGTATTTACAGAAGCATGATGACTGAAGATAGTGATAAAGGAAAGAAAGGGAATACATGTGTTGGCAAATAAGGCAGAATAAATCCATTTACTAAGAATCCTTTTTCCCATTCAATCCAACATTCATGTTGCACACCTAAACTCTCTGTGCTTTTATAATCCATTTCTGAGATTCCATGAATTAGAGCAGCAAAAAGAAATGAGATGTATGAAATGCATATAGAACTGGGGAGAGCAAAAGGATAAAGAAATCAAATCACTGAAGAGCATTTCATTGTTAGATCATGTAAAATTGCCTCTCTGAACTCTCTATTTCTGCTCTTTGCCTTTTCTATCAAAAGGCCTGAAAATTTCACTGCAATTTAGAATATTTTCTCTTAACATTAAAAAAAGTTTACTTAAATGATTTTTTTCTCTAAATGTTTCTCTCTCTAATTCAGCAATGCATGTTTAATTTCATCTTTATACCCTGGATTATTTTTTCCACAATCCACGCACTTTTATATCACTGCTAAAAATAGTAGTACTATCAACTTACTATTGCTAGGCTACAATAAGTGAGTTAATGTCTTAAAGCCAAAAACTGTACTTTTCTGCTAACACTTAAATTTTTGTTGAAAAATTTAATTTTCTGGATAGAAATAAGCAAGTTATTATAAAATGATACCTATTTGAGCTCTATTAAGTATATTAATATCTTAGTCATCTTAGTTTAAAAATTCTTTTTCTAGGTTAATATGTAACTTCATCAAAAGGAAAAAAATGAATGGTATAGGCTAGTTTAGCTACTGGCTAGCAAGTGAATCAAAATATCACAATGTATAACTTAAGATTGAAATAGACTTTTGTTAGTTGCTTCCATGAAATTATCTTCTATGTGAAAATAATAGAGAGTATCCCAAAATAGGTTGTGCTAAGAATTTAAGGGCTGGTGAATATAAAATAATCATATAATATTGATATACAAGTTACTTTTGTCATATACAATAATTGGCATACAAGTCACTAATGTTATATACCTATCCCAAAAAGTTCCATACAATGTGATTAAGTGATTTGTGAACCATACATTTGCTATTTTAAAGAAATATGAAGGTGAATTACTTATTACTTGTGTGATAATAATAGCATAGTTTTTCTTTTCCTAGTTGGATTCAGCATAGGTTCTTACATGCAGCCCACACTCTAATTAGCACTTTCTAATTTCTAGTTTAAAAAAAATCCACAAGCAGCATACAGCATAAGACATTTTATTGTTAAAAACTGTACTGTATACTTCACTGTAAAACAAAAACTGAGCCTTTCTTTGCTTTTATTCAGCCTTCCTCCCTGAATTTAATTTTTATCAGAATATTAAATAACTGGACAAGATAAAATGAGTTACCTAATTTCATTTAGGTTTGAGAAATTACTTTTCTGAGTATTGAAATATTTCCTCATGTCATCACTACCAAGGTTGCCATCTTACTAAACTTCTTTTTTGGGGGATCAAAGTATGTTAATCTTTTTCTTTTTTCATTATTTGAGATTCATTGAGAGTACAACGAATTAAGTTACAATGATTGAAGTTGTTAGGTAAAGTCCCTCTTGTAATTGTTTTTTGCTTCCAGGAGGTGTCTCATACAATGTGACTTCCATCCCCCTTCCTCCTCTTCCCTACCTCATCCCAAATTCTCTTACCCCACCACTTGTGTTAGATCACCTGCTGCTTTTGAGCACATTGGATTCTTGCTTCTCCATTCTTGTGATGCTTTACTAAGAAGAATGTGTTCCACTTTCATCCAGGTTAATACAAAAGACGTAAAGTCTCTGTCTTTGTTTAGTGGCTGAATAGTATTCCATGGTATATATATATCACAACTTATTAATCCATTCCTGGATTTGTGGGCATTAGGTTGTTTCCACATTTTGGCAATTGTAAATTGAGCTGTGATAAACAGACTAGTGCAAATTTCCTTCTGATAAAACGATATATATTTTTTCCTTCTGGGTAGATACCTAGTAATGGGGATTGCAGGATCAAATGAGATGTCTAATATGGGTGCTTAGAGGATTTACCATATTAGTTTGCAGGCCCATGAGCAGTGTAAAAGTGTTCCCTTCTCTCCATATCCACACCAGTATCTGCAGCTTTGAGACTATGATGTGGGCCATTCACTTTAGTTAGTTTGTTTTTTTAGACAGAGTCTCACTAGGCGGCCCTTACAGTTCACAGCAACCTCAAACTGTGAGGCTCAAGGGATTCTCTTTCCTCAGCCTCCCAAATAACTGGGACTAAAGGTGCCCACCACAACCCCTGGTTATTTTTTGGTTGTAGTTGTCATTGTTGTTTGGCAGGCCAGGGCTGGATGCGAACCTGCCAGCTCCCGGGTAGGTGACTTGTACCTTAGCTGCTGAGCTATAGGCACTGAGCCCATTATTCACTTTAGTCACTGAAGGTGTGTGCTGATACAGGTACAATTTGGGAACAGGCCCTCTAGGGAGCGAAGCATGAAATCATCAAAGTCCCTCTTTCTTTTCTTGGTCTCCATTCCATATCGTTTTCTACTTTTTCAATGCCTTGTTTAGATTATTATCTCTGTCCTGTTTTTTATTTTTATTTTAAAAAAATATTTCCAGAATGCAGGGAAATCAGATGCTTATTCATTTGTCAGTTTCAGAGGGCAGGGGTAAACTGTTATGTGTTTTAGACTGTAGTTTCTATGAGAATTTCAAGCTGCTAATATTCATAATGCTACCTCATATTATTAAAGCAAAATATTTCCTTCCCACTAGAACCAAAGATACTGATAAAAAAAAAAAGGGTAAAAAGCATGTCATTTTCCATATACCGTCTCTTTTGTGGAACAAGTTTGCTATAGCAAAAGAAAAGTGTTGCTTCCTACCATTTTTGAACACAAAATCCCACGTATGATGCTATTGTATTCTCCCAATTAAACCATGTTTATGTATACAGGTGTGATTTTTCTGCACACTATTGGTTTTAGATAATGGTAAATCACATGAAATCACCAGTTTTTTTCTATACGAATAGTGCTCTATGGTCTTGGTTTGGACACCAACACTGTTTTTCACCCCCATACCGGTATGTCCCCTATAACATTTTGACATTTCCTGATTAGGAAAATGTCACCCCACCCAAATTAATAGTAAAAGGGACCCTAATTGCCATGAAGTTGGATGATATAGTTATCATATTCATTTTTCCTCTTTGAGCAACAAGTAGGCCATACAAAGTTCAGTAACATCTTTCTTTAAAATTCTAAGAATTGGTGTTACATTTCCAAGGCTCCTTGTTGAATATGTTTGCTAATTAATGCCTTTCATCTAGTGGTGAGGTAGGTTTTCTTTTTCCCTTTCATTATCATAGAAAAAAGTTGTTGCAGAGTAGTACCTTGTAAATTATGTACAGTTGAACTTTGTATACTAGACGAGAGTCACTGTCAGATACTGTCTTTACTTCCAGCAGATCACTAACATCCATGCACACACACACTTGCACACCCCTATATAAGTCTATAGTAAATATTCTTCCTGTGTCAGACTAGTTGATATTAATGTATTTATTTCTGTTTTGCTGTGCTCAGCTGTCAGAGCCATGAAACAAGTAAAAAATGCCTCTTTTATGCTGAACATTTGGAAAGCACTTCAAGTCTGCATCCTTAATACTAACACCAGCAAGGCTAGTAAGCAGCCCAGGATTCTCTTCTGGCATTAATATGTCTAATTCTGGAGAAGAAGGGACTTCTATTACCAGAAATAAAATTTCAGGGTATTTTGGGCAGTTCTCTTGCTGAAAACAATTAAAAATGCTGAATAAAATATTTTCTGAATTCTTTAAATACACAAATAGAAATATTTAAGATAAGTAAGGTAACAAAAAATTATTTTTCAGAAAACATAAGAAGTTTGAGCCTAAAACACTGATAGGAGCAAGACCTAAGTAGCTAACTTAACACTTTTGCTTTCAGAACATCTGTTGATCGTGCTACTCTGAGCTTGTGTGAGGCTTACTGGAGAAAAGGAGATTAAAGAAAGGCCTGGGACTTCCCAAAGATGTGAGTCTAATAGAAGATCTATAGTGTAATAAACTGGAATCATGGTGAATCACATTATTAAGGTAAGGATAAAAGTAAAAATAAACCACCAAATATAAGTATGCCTTTTTAGGGAAAAAAGAGGGGGTAGGAATTAAAGAAAAAAAGATTTTGAGAAGCTGTGGGAAATAACAGAATCACTCACATATTAGAAGTTTTGATCTGTGCCATCAGCTTTGATCTGTGCCACCAAGGATATCCAAGTGACCTTAAGCTGTGAGTTTGGTTGAAGAAGTCACTAACATAGTAATGTCCATGTTGCTTAGTAGAAGTAAGACAAAACTTTCTTTAGAGAAAAGTACTACTGAAATAGTACTTCAGATTAATATCTGAAGATAAGAGATGTACCAAAATAAATATTAGCCTATCATACATGGAAATCGAGGGCCAATTATAGAAATAGATACAAAAATTATACAGGCACAGACTTCAGATATTGCAATTATTAGACAACTCTTCTAACTAATTTGTTGAATATGATTAAAAACCAAAATAAAAATTAACAAAACAACAAAGAACCTAGAATGAAAAGAGGTGATAGAGGGACAAAACTCAAATGACCACCTGCTAAGGAAAAATACAATATATAAAAGTAACCAATTAAAAGTTGAGTATAATGAAAGTCAGATGCAGTTGATGAATAAAAATTACACTGAAGTTTATATCAGAGGAAAGATAATATGCAAATGTTAAAGGATGCGTTTAATGAGATTTCCAGAAAATGAAAGAGATTATGAGAATAGAGGTAATAATAGATGTGAAAAAAGAGACCAATAAAAAACTTAAGAAATGAAGTCAATCCTGAACATAAAATTGAAGAGAAAACCCCATGTGGATATGATATAATAAAAATGATAATAGCCAGTTGTGAAAAGAAAATCTTGAGGGCAGACAAGGGAAAAAGACAGATTGCCTTAAAAGGAGATAAAAGCTGACTGACAACTTAATCTAAAGAGGAATCAAAAACAAATTAGTAAGCAGTGTATCATGTGTTCAATGTACTCAGAGAAGAACTAACTGCTAATTCATAACACTTTACTACAGAATTTAATGTGATAATTAAAGCAAAATTGAAAGTTCACAAAGAATACTTGAATGTTTTCCACAAAGAAGTCTTAATAAAGATAATTTATCATGGATTGATCTTAGAAAGAAACATTTCAGATAGAAAGTTTATAATAAAAGGTAATGAATAATCTACATTCAAAAGAATCAAGCTAGAACCTACCTTATGCTATATACAAAAAATAACTAAAAATTGGTTAAAGATCTAAATGTAAGAGCTAAAAGTATAAAATTCTTAGGGAAAAAAAGAGGTAAATCTTTATGACCTTAAATTAGAAAATGGTTTCTGAGATACATATCATACCCAAAACACAAGTAACAAAAGAAAAGAAAATAGATAAATTGAACTTCATCAAAATGAAAAATGCTTGTCTTTCAAAGGGTACATTGATAAAGTGAAAAGACATGCACAGAAGGTGAGAAAATAATTTCAAATTATATAGTTACTGATAAGGAACTTATATCTGAACATATAAAGAACTCTTCAATCCAAACAATTAAAGATAAATAGACCATTTAAAATATGGGAAAAAGACTTGAATGGACATTTCTAGAAAGCTCTATGAATACCAAACAAGCACATAGTAAGATGCCCAACATTATTAGTCATTAGGGAAATGAAAATCAAATCACGATGACATACGATAGATAGATAGACAGATGATAGATAGATAGATAGATAGCTATTGTAATGAGAATATTAGTTATCAACTTGAATGGATTAAAGAATACCTATAGAATTAGAAACTCTTTGTTTCTGGATGTGAGGGTTTTTTCAAATGGGATTTGTGTGCATGTTAGTGGACTGAGTGTTAAATATCTGCCCTTAATGCAGGTAGCACCATCCAATTAGCTGGAGGCCTTGATAAAATAAAGAGAGACAAAGATTTGCTCCAATTTTTTTTTTTTTTCCCTGGAACTGTGACACTCTCCTCCTCTTGCCCTTGGATATCAGAACTCCAAGTTCTCAGACTCCCAGTCCTTGGGATTGCAGGATTTACATGAGTGGCTCTCTGGATTTTCAGGCCTTAGACCTTAGACTGTAAATTACAACATTGACTTCCTTGGTTCTGAGGCTTTCAAACTTGAACTGAGCCATGCTACTGGCATCTCAGGGGATCCAGCTTGCAGACAGCATGTCATGGAACTTTGAGGCAATTCTCCTAATTCTCACACATAAATTTTATCTATGTATCTATCTAAATTAACATATGTTTATTATGTTATATATATATATATATTTTATATATATATTATATATATATATCTGTTTGTATCTCTATATCAATATATCAATATATCTATAACTCTCCTCTCCCTCTCTCTATTTCCATATATATGTGTGTATGTGTATCTATATATATCTCTATATGAATATATCAATATATATATTACTCTCCTCTCTCACTATATATATATATATACACACACACATACACACATATCCTATTTGTTTCTTTGTTTTGAGCTTTTGGAGAACTCTGACTAATATAGCTATAATAAAAAAGAGAATGCCAACAACAGGCAAGCTGAGAATCATATAAAATATACAATATCCCTCACAGTAGTTTGCAAGTAAATGAAATAACTTGAAATTTACCTAACATAGGATATGAAGGATCTCTACAGAGAGAACTATGAAACCCTGAGTAAAGAAATAGCAGAAGTTGTGCACAAATGGAAGAGTATATCATTCTCATGGCTGGGAATATTCAACATTGTTAAAATGTCTACACCATCCAAAGCAAAGTACAGATTTATGAAATCCTGATTAAAGCATCAACATCAAGTAGTATGTAGTATACAAGTAGTAAACACATTCAGTCTGGTTTTAGAATACAAAATCAACATGCAAAAATCAGTAGTATTTCTGTACAGTGACAACAAACTATCTGACAAAGAAATATTAATAAAAGGAACACACAAATATTAATATAAGAAACACACATTCACAATATCCACAAAAAACCAAAATATATAGTAAATTTAACTAAAGGAATGAAATATTGAACACTGAAATCAATGTGTGTAAAATATTGGTAAAATAAATTGAAAACTCAAAAACAGATGGAAAGGTATTCCACATTCATAAACTAGAAGAATTAATATTTTTAAAAATATTCATACTTTTTAAGGTAAACTACAGATTTAATGTAATTCCTATTTAATTCTAAGGATGTTTTTCATAGAAATAGAATTAAAAGTGCTTAATGTTCATATGAAACTATGTAAGATCCCAATTAGCCAAAACATCCTTGAACAAAAAGAACAAATCTGGTGACATCATGCTACTTAATTTCAAAATATACCACAAAGCTATAGTAATTAAAATGTCATGGTACTAACATACAAACCAGAAAAAAAGTGGAACAGAAGAGAAATCCTAGACTGTAATGGAACAAAAGAAAAATCTTGGATGTAAATTTTCATACTTTTGGTAATTTATTTTTTATAAAGTTACCAAGAACTTACAATAAGGAATGTATAATCTCTTTGATTAATGGTGCTGGAAAAACTAGATATCCAATAACTAGTATAATAAAAAAAATGTCCTTAACTCATTTCATATACAAAATTCAATTCAAAATGGATTCAGTTGTTAAAGGTAAAACCTGAAACTGTAAAACTGCTAGAAGAAAATATAGGTGGAAATATTTATGACAACGTTCTAGACAGTGTTTTTTTTTTTTTTTAATGTGACACTAAAGGTATAGGCAATAAAAGCAAAGACAAATGGAACTGAGTCAAAAAAACAGCCTCTCTCTGTACAACAAAGGAAACAATCACCAGAGTTAAGAGAAAGCATATGGAAGGAGAGAAAATATTTTCAATTTATACATCTGACACAGGGTTAATACCCAATACATATAAAGAACAGTTATGAAAAGAAATAAATAACTTGATTGAAAAACAGGCAAAAGATCTGAAAAGACATTTTTCAAAACAAGAAATAAAAATTTCCATAAGAATATGAAAAAAATTGTTATCACCAATCATCAGGGAAATGAAAAGTAAAGTCACAAGGAAATATCATCTCACATGTATCAGTATGGCTACTGTCCAAATACTAGTAAAGATGTAAAGAAAAGGTAACACTTGTGTACTATTGGTAAAAATGTAAGTTAGCATAACATTATGGAGACTTCTCAAAAACTGAAAAAGAGAACAACTTATTTGATCCAGCAATCCCACTACTGGGAATTTATCCAAAGTAAATGAAATTGGTACATCAAAAGGATACCTGTATTTGCATGTTTCACAATATTTATGATTTGGAATCGACCTCAGTATCTATCAGTGAATGATTATATTTTTTTTAATGTGGTATATATACACAATGGTATACTATTCAGCCTTATAAAGATGAGAATCCTTGTATTTTTGAATCCATGAATAAACCTGGAGGAAATTATGCTAAATTGAATAAACCAGGTACAGAAAGAAAAATACTGCATGAAATGTAAAAAAGATGAACTCATAAAAGCAGAGAGTAGAATAATAGCTACCAGGTGGTTGATGGGGAAAAAGATGGGGGGATATTTATCAAAAATAGCACCAAGTAGGGGTGGTGCCTGTGGATCAAAAGGGTAGAGCACCAGTCCCATATGCAGGAGGTGGCAAGTTCAAATTCAGCCTCGGTGGGGGGAAAAATTGCCAAGTAAATAGATTTTAAGACTCTTCACTACAAATTAATAAGTATATGAGGTTACTAAAATGTGAATTAGCTTGACTGAGCCATAGAACAATGAATACGTTTCAAAATACAATTTTTGTCAATTAAAAATAAGAAGAAAAACATATGCAAGACCTGAGCAAACACCCCCATAAAAGAAGATATCCAGAAGGCAAATAAACATACAAAGTCGTTCACTATCATATGTCATCAAGGAATTATAAACTGAAGTTATTATGTATCACTACCCACTTACTGAAATGACCAAAGTCCAAAACTCACTTAGCACTAGCACTAAATGCTGACATGGATGTGCACCTTAGAACTTCTCAACCCCTGCTGGTGGGGACATAAAACGGTAGTCACTTTGAACTAATTTCATAGTTTCTTACAAAACTAAACAAACTCATACCATCCACATATTCTTCAGTATGTACCCAAATGAATGGAGAACTTACTGACACACAAACATTAGCACATATATGTTCATAGCAACTTAATTCATAGTTGCCAAACTTGGAAGCAGTTAAGATGTCCTTCAAATGTAAACTGTGATATATCCAGGCAATGGAATAGCATTCAGTTCTAAAGAGAAATGTGATATCAAACCATGAAAAAATAGGGACGATAATTAGATGTATATTAATAAGTAAAAGAAGCTAACCTTTAAAGGCTACATATTGGGCAATGTCAACTATATGGCATTCTGGAAAAGGTAACACCAGGGCGACAGTATGTGCTAAGATTTTGAACAGACAAATTGTCAGAGCCTGGAGGATTTTTAAGTTAGTGAAACTATTCTGTATCATGCAATGTTGGATTTTGTCACTTTACATTTGTCCAAACCCACAAAATGTTCAACACTAACAGTGAATCCTAATGTAAACTACAGATACTAAACGATAATGATATGTCAGTGTAAATTAATTGATTGTAAAAATGTCTCACCATGGTGCAAGATAAGAATAGTGGGAGAGTTGCATGTATGTAAGTCAAGAAGTTAATGGGGTATCTGGACATGTTGTCAAGTTGTTAACACATTAATAAAACATACATGTTAGAATTTAAAAAAATAAATAAACCACTCATATTTGCAATAACATGGATGAATTTCAATATAATTATTCTGAGTCAATAATCTGGACATAAAAGAGTCACATATATGATTTCATTTATGAAAAGCTCTAGAAAAATAAATTAACCTATAGAGAAAGAAACCACATCCCTGGGCAGCACCTGTGGCTCAAGGAGTAGGGCTCCAGCCCCATATGCTGAGGGAGGCAGGTTTGAGTCCAGTCCTGGCCAAAAACTGTGACAACAACAACAACAAAAAAAGAAACCACATCCCCAGGAGATAGGGGGCCAGGAAGAGGTGAGAGAGAGGAATCACATCTGGACTTAAGGAAATGCTTGGGGTGATAGATATGTTTACTATCTTAATTGTAGTGATGATTTCAAGGATTATAAAAACTCGATGCTTAATTATGTGTAGTTTCTTTTTTTTGACAATTATACTCCAGTACTGCTCTAAAAAATGTGATAAAGTCACACTGTCAGATATCGACATCCATTAAAAGTAACGTGGCTGGAGCTCGATGTTGAATGAACAGACCTAGAAACAATATAGAAAAAAAAAATTAAAACACAATGCCATAGTGACAGCTAAGTCAGTAGAGAAATGCAAATTACAATTTTTCTAATTTATACACATTTCTAGGAAGAAAGTTAAAAATTAATTATTTAGGAAGTAAATCACAATGTTGTGGAGGAAACCTAGAATAATAGAAATAGATTGCAAAACTTTAAAACAAAAGAAGGGATAGTGAAGTGTCTTGCTACAAATAATTTAAAACAAGGTACAACTGAGCTTGTGTTTCCTCAAAGTAGATAATAAGAAGAGGATGTGGGAGTGAGCATTTCACTTGGGAAGAGGCTGAAGCATCCTGGAGAGGGGAGTATAGCGGAGGTTACTCCTGGAACATGGATTCCTTAGCTCTTCTAAACTTTCCTGTGGAATGAGAGCAACCACTTTCGTTTGCAGAAAACCACTTCAGAAGAAGATAGTAAGGAAGCCTTGAGTGACATCCTGGAATGAGTCCTTCCAAGAAATATAAAGATAAATTATTTAAAAAATACTTTTCATTTCCAACGTTTATAAAAGTTGCTTTGGATATCCTAGGTAATTCAAATTCCCCTCTGCATTATGTAAATATCTTGCCAATTTCTCGAAATTGCCTGATGGAATTTTGATTAGAATTGCATTTGAATGCACTTGTAGTTGAATACTCGAATCTGGATTTGTGTCCCCCTTCCACCTAAAATCCATGTGTTGAAACTTACCTCCAATGTGATGTTTCTAAGAGGGAGGTGATTAGGTCATGATGGCAGTGCCCATATAAATGAGATCAGGGACCTTTGGAAAAAATGCACAGATGAATCTGTTCTTCATTTCTACCATGTGAGAATGCAGGGAAAAAGTACTTTTTTTTTTTTATTTCTTATAGCATAAGTGTGTACATTAATGCAATCATGGGGTACAGTGTGCTGTTTTCATATACATTTTGAAATAGTCTTATCAAACTGGTTAACACAACCTTCATGTCATTTTCTTAGTTATTGAGTTAAGACATTCATACTCTGCTTTTAAAAAGATTCACTTGCACCCTTGTAAGATAAAACATAGAGGTGACCCCATCAATCACCCTCCCTCCCCCCATCAATCCCCTCACCTGCCCTCAACCACACCCTTCCCATATTCTAAGGTTATAATTAGGTTATCACATTCCTATAAAAGCTATGAATTAGTTTCAAAATAGGGCTGTGTACATTGGATACTTTTTATTCCATTCTTGAGATACTTTGCTAAGAAGAACATTTTCTAATTCCATCCATATAAACATGAAGAAGGTAAAGTCTCCATCTTTATTTAGGGCTACATAGTATTCCATGGTGTACATGTACCACAATTTATTGATCCATTCTTGGGTCGATGGCATTTGGACTTCTTTCATGACTGAGCAATTATGAATTGGGCTGCAATAAACATTCTGATACAAATATCTTTCTTGTAATTCGATTTTTGGTCTTCTGGATATATACCTAATAAAGGAATTATAGGATCAAGTGGCAGGTCAGTTTTTAGTTTTCTCAGTGTTCTCCAGATGAAGGAACAAATTAATTTGCATTCCCACCAACAGTGTAGAAGTGTTCCCTTTTCTCCACATCCACGCCAGCATCTCTGGTTTTGGCATTTTGTGATATGGGCTAATCTTACTGGGGTTAGGTGGTACCTCAGAGTAGTTTTGATTGGCATTTCTCTGATGATTAAGGATGGAGAGCATTTTTTCATATATCTGTAGGCCATGTGCCTATCTTCTTTAGAGAAATTTCTATTCAAGTCACTTGCCCACTCTGAGATGGGATTGCTTGTTTTTTTCTTGCTAATATGTTTGAGTTCTCTGTGGATTCTGGTTATTAAACCTTTGTCAGAGAAATAACCAGAAAATATCTTCTCCCATTCTGAGGGCTGTCTACCTGCTTTATTTACTGTGTTCTTGTCTGTGCAGAAACTTTTTAGTTTGATCAGGTCCCGAAAGTGTACTTTTGACATTGCTTCAATTGCCCGAGGGGTCTTCCTCATAAGACTTTCACCCAAGCCAATTTTTTCAGGTGTTTTCCCTATATTTTCTTCTAGTATTTTCATAGTTTCATGTCTTAAGTTTAAATCTTTAATCCAGTGAGAGTCTATCTTAGTTAATGGTGAAAGGTATGGGTATAGTTTCAGTCTTCTACAGGTCACCATCCAGTTAGCCCAGCACCATTGGTTAAATAGGGAATATTTTCCCCACTCAATATTTTTCACTGGCTTGTCAAAGATCAGATAACGGTAGGTGGCTGGATTCATCTCTTGGCTCTCTATTCTGTTCCATACATCTACCTCTCTTTTTTTGTGCCAGTATCATGCTGTTTTGATTACTATAGATTTATAGTATAGATATAGTATAGTCTGCCAGCAATGTAATTCCTCCCACTTTGTTTTTGTTCCTGAGTAATGTCTTTGCTATTTGAGGCTTTTTCTGATTCCATATAAAAGGAAGTATTAATTTTTCTAGATCTTTAAAATATGACAGTGGAGCTTTAATGGGGATTGCACTAAAATTTTATGTTGCTTTGGGTAATATGGACATTTTAACAATGTTGATTCTTCCCAGCCATGAGCATGGTATGTTTTTCCATTTGTTAACATTGTCAGCTATTTCTTTTCTTAGAGTTTCATAGTTTTCTTTATAGATATGTTTTGCATCCTTTGTTAGGTAAACTCCCAAATATTTCATCTTCTTTGGCACTACTGTGAATGGGATAGAGTCCTTGACTGTTTTTTTGGCTTGGCTGCAGTTGGTGTATGTAAAGGCTACTGATTTATGAGTGTTGATTTTGTAACCTGAGATGCTGCTATATTCCTTTATTACTTCTAAGAGTTTAGTAGTAGAATCCATGGTATCTTCCAGATATACAATCATATCATCTGTGAAGACTGAAAGTTTAATCTCTTCTGACCGTATATGGATACCTTTGATCGCTTTTTCTTCCCTGATTGCGATTGCTAAACTTCCATTACAATGTTAAAGAGCAATGGAGACAATGGGCAACCTTGCCTCATTCATGATCTGAGTGGAAATGATTTCAACTTAACTCCATTCAATACAATGTTGGCTGTGGGTTTGCGGTAGATGGCCCCTATCAGTTTAAGAAATGTCCCTCCTATGCCAATTTTCTTCAGTGTTCTGATCATGAAGGATGCTGGATATTATCAAATGCTTTTCTGCATCAATTGATAGAAACATATGGTCTTTTTTTTTTAATTTGTTTATGTGATGACTTACATTTATAGATTTACATATGTTGAACCATCCTTGAGATCCTGGAATAAAATCCAGTTGGTCATGGTGTATAATTTGTTTGATGTGTTCCTGGATTCTGTTTGTTAGGATTTTGTTGAATATTTTTGCATCAATATTCCTTAGTGATATTGGTCTGTAATTTTCTTTTCTTGTTGGGTCTTTTCCTGGTTTGGGGATCAGGGTGATGTTAGCTTCATAGAATGTGTTGGGTAGTATTCTGTCTTTTTTTTTTTTTTTTTTTTTATTGAATGTTAACTATGTACATTAATGCACTTCTGGGGTTCAGTGTGGTGTTTTCACATGCTTTCTGTAATACTTCCATCAAACTGGTCAACACAGTCTTCATGTCATTTTCTCAGTTATTGCTTTAAAACGTTCACATTCTACTCTTAGAAAGATTCACCAGTACCCCTATAAGACAAACCTCAGAAGTGATCCCTCCAAACCCCCTCCCTCCTCCCATTCCCCCGTCCCTTCTCCCTCCCCCTTCTGTATGTTCTTGAAAGCAGTTCAGTATTCTGTCTTTTTCTATCTTTTGGAAAAGGTTGAGTAATATACTACAAGTTCCTCTTTGAAGGTTTGGTAGAATTCTGACATGAAGCCATCTGGTCCTGGGCTTTTCTTTTTAGGGAGATTTTGTATAGTTGATGCTACTTCAGAGCTTGATATAGGTCTGTTCAACATTCAACTGAATTCTAGCTAAGTCTTGGGATATGATGTGCTTCCAAGTATTGGTCAATTTCCTTCAGATTGTCATTTTTCTGAGAATAAAGTTTCTTGTAATATTCATTAGGATTTTTTTAATTTCTAAAGGGTCTGTTGTTATTTCATCTTTAACCGTTTTTAATTGACAAGATTAGAGACTTTATTCTTTTTTTCTTGGTTAAGTTGGCCAAAGGTTTATCAATTTTGGCGATTTTTTTCAAAAAACCTACTTTTTGATTTCTTGATCTGTTCTATAACCCTTTTGTTTTCAATCTGATTTAATTCTGCTCTAATTTTGGTTATTTCTTTTCTTCTGCTGGATTTGGGATTGGAATGTTCTTCCTTTTCCAGCTGATTGAGATGTCCCATTAAGTTGTTAACTTCCTCTTTTTCTGTTCTCTTGAGGAAGGCCTGCAATGCTATAAATTTCCCTCTTAGGACTGCCTTTGCAGTATCCCAGAGGTTCTGATAATTCATATCTTCATTATCATTTTGTTCTAAAAATTTGGTAATTTTCTTCTTAATCTCATCTCTGACCCATCTATCATTCAGCTTAAGGTTATTTTAGCTTCCATGTTTTCGTATGAGTCTGCAGATTCCTGTTGTTGCTGAGTTCAACTTTTATTCCATGATGGTCTGAGAAGATGCATGAAATAATTTCTATTCCTTTAAATTTGCTGAGGTTAGATTTGTGGCCTAAGATCTGATCAATTTTGGAGTATGTTCCATGTACTGATGAGAAAAATGTGTCTTCAGTTTTGTTAGGATGAAATGTTCTGTAGATGTCTGATAAGTCCAAAAGTTAAATGGTTAAATTTAAATCTAAGATTTCTTTGCTAAGCTTCTTAATGGGGAATTTATCCAGCACTGCCAAAAGAGTGTTAAAATCTCTGACTATGATGGAATTGGGGGAGATCAAGTTGTTCATGTCAGTTAGAGTCTCTTTTATAAATTGAGGTGCTTTCTGGTTGGGTGCATAGATATCGATAATTGAGATCTCATCATATGGAGTATTGCCCTTAAAAAATATCAAGTGGCCGTCTTTATCTTTGGTTACTTTTGTTGGTTTAAAACATTGTATCTGTGAATAAAATTTCAACACCTGCTTTTTTTGGCTTTCCATTAGCCTGGAATATAGATGACCATCCCTTCAGCCTGAGTCTATATTTGTCTTTTAAGTCAAGGTAAGATGAGATTCTTATATACAACAGATGTCTGGTCTGTGTTTCTGTATCCAATCAGCCAATCTGTGCCTCTTTAGGGAACAATTTAAGCCATTCACATTGATTGAAATTATTGATAAGCCTGATAAAATTTTAGGTATCGAGTTGTTCAAAAATCCAGTGGATGTTTTTAATCCTTTCGCCACTGTAGAAGTTGGAGTTTGATCAATAGTTTCTGAATTAGTTTACTTCTCTGGTGGAGGATTGCACTGGTTTTATGGAGAATAGGTCTGAGAATATCCTGAAGAGCTGGTTTAGTTATAGCAAATTTCTCAATGCATGGATGTCATTAAAGTATTAATTTCTCCATCATAAACACAACTCAGTTTAGCTGGATACAGGATCCTGGGCTAAAAGTTATTTTGTTTTAAGAGATTAAATGTCGGTGACCACCCTCTTCTTGCCTGAAAGGTTTTGGCAGAGAGATCTGCAGTTATTCTAATATTCTTCCCCTTGTAGGTTATGGTTTTCTTATGTCTCACTGCTTTCAAGATTTTCTCTTTTGTATTAACTTTAGTGTAGTTGATTATGATGTGTCTGGGGGATGTCTTATTCGTCTTATTTGGGTTGAGTCATGCTGGGGTTCTGAAGCTGTCTGCAATCTGGATTTCAGGATCTCTTGACATATCTGGAAAGTTCTCTTTCATAATTTCTTAAAGAAAAGTCTCTGTGTTTTGCAAAGTAACTTCGTCGCCTTCAGGGATTCCTATAAGGCAAGTATTAATCTTCAAATTATTCCAGAGCTCTCTGAGAGAATGATCCATTTTTGCTTTCCATTTCTGAATCTCTTTTGACGTTTGGACATATTCAGAAGTTTTGTCTTCTACATCTGAGATTTTTTTCTTCTGCCTCCTGAACTCTGTTACCAAGAGATTCTACTGTATTTTTCAGATCTTTGAGGACTGCAATCTCTTGCCTTAATGTTTCAAAATATTTGGTGGTTTTATCTTTGAATTCGTTGAATTCTTGACTGAACTTTTGGAATGCTCCTTGAATTTCTAGTTCTATCTTTGCCTGTATTCTATTAATCTTATTTACAATCCAAATTCTGAATTCAATTTCTGACATCTCACTCATCTGTTCATAAAGAGGATCTTCAGTTTCATCTGCCACATCCTTTCTTGGGGGGAGGTTGACCTACTCTGGTTATTCTTATTACTAGAGCTTTTCTGCTGATTCTGTTCCATGATTATTTTACCCTGTTTGGCTTTTCCCTTTGAGGTTTGTCAAGGACCCGTATGGTGTTACGGCCTGAGAGATGGGGGAACTGCTTGGTGTGGTGGGGATAAGCAGCTCTGTCTTATTTTCAGCCTGTCTCTGTCCTACCCTAATGATTCAGTTAGTCTTGCTTGAAGTCTCTACTGTGGAGAAATACCAGCAAATAAGTCACCCTACTCCCCACAAACAACAATTCGGGAAGAAAAATTAAATCTTCCCTCAACCATACACCCAAGGTGCCCCTTTGAATAGTTCCTGGGTGGTCTGCCCAGTTTAAGGGGTCCAAATCAGTTGTCCCAGTCAGCACCAGTTTCAGGTGCAAGAGTTCAAATGTCTCTGGCAGCTAGATAAGAGGGGTCTGCTCACAGCTCAGATATAACTTGCTCCAGTACTTCTTGAGGGCAAAGGGACCCACACAGAAAATGGGTTAGTCTAGGAAGGTTAATACCTCCTTCCTCACCTTGCACCCAGTCACTCGTAATCCCCCAGGTCTGTGTCCCTATTCACTCCAGTGGGCAACAGCTCCCTGGGTTTATGACTGCCAAAGTCACCTAGAAATCTGAGTCCAGCAGGGGGACCTTGCGTGTTTAAATTTAGGCTGTGAAAGGTCTCTCAATTCCAGCCCCTCACCTTCTGTTCCAGCTAAATTCCTCTGCAAGTCAGAGGCTACTAGTTTTGATGAGGAACTCAGCTCTGGGCAACAAGCAATTAGAGTTTACATTCAGGTGTCAATTCCAGCCTCTGCCTGCCCACTGCCTCTGTCTCAGCAATATTCCCCTGAGGGCTGGTGCTAATGGCCTCTTTACTTACCTAAGTTACCAAGTCTGTTCCACCTGTGGCTGCTGTCCAGACCTCTGGTTACCCAGAGGCTTGCCTTTCTGGAATAATGTCAGTTCGCAGCTCAGGATGCCACTGTTACTGTATGGCTTCCTCCAAACCAACTTTCTTCTCCTCATTCCTGTGCCACAGTCAACACAGACAGAGCAGCACCAGCCCTTTCTCCCTCCACTTCTCACAAGGAGATGCCCAAGAATCTGGACTCCACGGGCAACAAACCTCCAGACCTCGGGGTGATGGAGGGGGAATCCTCGGAGTTCAATGTGGCAGGTGGGGAATATATACAGTTTTATGCAATTTTATAGTTTTATGCCTGACAGGAGGGTGTTGTGGCACACCAGCAGGGGTAGGAGGTCCAGTTTTTAGGGGGTCTCTCCTTTGGGATAAAGTGGGAGGATGTTTGAACTCTGCTCACTTGTTTGCATGGCATAAACTGAGAGCCCTTCTTGTGTTGGAGGGGACTCCTGTCTGCTTGGTGGATTTTGTACCCTTTGATCATATTTTGGGGGCTCACAGCTCACCTCAGGAAGGTTGAAGTGTGCTCTTCAATCTTCTCTCTTGGCTCCACTCCAAACCATCAGCTCCCTTGCTAAACTTCTGTTATTTAAGCCTCCTTCTGGACAGGAGCTTCTGTAAAAAGCTGGCTGCAGTCCCGGAAAAAGTACTTTCTGTTAGAAATGGTCTCTTACAAATGTCACAACCCCTCGGGACCCTGTTGCCCTCATCTCCATCACAGCATGAAGGAACCAGGCGTGACATGGATTAGAAGTAGAAGTTTGTTGGAGGAAGGCTAGCTCTTCTTAGCAGGGCTGCCCCAAGCAACCTCTGCACCAGGCTTTTATTAAGACCATACAACACAGGTGAGGAGAGTAATTAACAAATGACTACATGCCGAAGGCTTGGGCTCTTCTTCCACAAGGAGCATCTTCGTACGAATGGCCCAAAGGGCCACCCCTCAGCTGCAGATCATCTTTCTCAGAAGTCATCTGGCTCTTGGTGTACCCTACATACCAGACTTAAAATTTGTTCCCACCTCTATCTTAGACTTCCCAGGCTCCAGATCTTGAGCAATTAATGCTTATGACTGAAAAGCACCCCTATTATGTTGTTTCTATTCACAAGCCCTAAAGGAGTGAGACATTTAAAATTTTAGTGATATTGACTACAAAATTATTTAAATTAGAAAAATAATTCCTACTATTCAATAAATTCACAGATTAAAATAGCCCAATAATTATGGTGATAACACCTGAAAAGAGTTATTGAACATATTTAAGATAAAAATCTGTAAAGAACTTAGAAGATAAAATTATCTGCTAAAGAATATATATAGAACATTTAGAGTAAACATCAACATAATTGATAATTGAAAGAGACAGGAATAAGACAAGGATGCCTATATCCACTGCTTCTTACACAGTAGAATAAGGCAAGAAAGACAAATTAAAAGTACAAGACATCAAAGGAAAATATACAATTGTCATTAGTTGTAGAAGATATGATTGTGCAGAGGAAAATCCGAGGCTCTGCAGATAAATTATTAATAGTATAAGAAAGTTTATCAAGGATGTCGGATACAAAATCAATATAGAAATCTATTTATTTTTACCTAGTAGCAATAAAAATGTAACAAATAAAATTTTGAATGATACTGTTTACAATATTATAAAAATATGAATTGTCTGGAAAGAACTATCACTATGTTGGAGTAAAAAATCATAAACGTTTATTGAGAAACATTTAAAAAGACCTAATTAACTGGACAAACACATCATGGTTATGGATTGGAAAGTGTAATATCATGAAGACAGAATTTTTCTCAACCTGCTTTATAGACTCAATGCAATCAGAACCAAAATACAAAAAGTTTCTTTTTAAAAAATATTCAATATTCTCTCTCAAATAATAATATGGAAACACTTTCTTTACCAAATAAAAGATATATTATTGTGTCTATAATAACTAAAATAGCACAATATTGGTCCCAGTAAAGACCAAATAATAGAATATAGTAAAAAGCTCCAATATAGATACATACCATGACAAATAGGGGCCCAAATCTTGTGAGTAAGGGCACAAGGATCTATAACTTGTAAGAATTTTATCTTTCAAACCATTTATCACAAATAGCATAGTCATGTGGTTCATATTTCTAGCAAGAAGATTTTCCTCTTATGGGACAGCCAGGTAGCATACTTCTGTAATATATTTCTAGACTCAATAATAGGATTTTTCTAGATCCATAGCATTTCCCTGATTCCAGCTTTGTGCGGGAAGTTCTGTTCCAGTACCCTGAACATGTAGGGATGCTTTCAAAACTCCTATTCACCTGTAAACACTGAGGTCATGGTTAAATTACTTTCAGCATCTGTGTGTCCTTGGCTTCATTTCTACCCCACTGCTCTAACTTGGAGTTAACTTTTTGTTTCAAGTGGAATTAAAATAAAAATAATTAATGGAAATTGGTCAAGTGATTTTAAATGTGTTGTGTTTTCCTGGTATAATATTGGCATTTCTTTCTTTCTTGATTCTGTGTTAAAATGGGAGCAAGGTCTTTCCATTTTCACTCAGTATTTCATACTAGTAAGAATATTAGTTCTTTGTTCTTCATCTTAGTTGCAGCCCCCAGATCCAATGATAAGGCCTTGAGCTGCCAGTTGTTAGAGCACCTTTGGAGAAAATGCATGAATTGATACAGTTGTATCCACTGGCCCAGTTACCTTGACCCTGGATCATAAGCCCATTTTCCAAGCCCAAGCATTCTTATTTTCTCTTAACATTGCAAAGAAATCCTTAATGAAACAATATTTCTCTTACCTGTTTTGTCTAAAGATTTGGAGGTAAAATTGACAAAGTTATTCATTCTACTTACAACTGTAAGAATCAAGAAAAAGAAGCATCTATCTATGATAAAAATTCAGAAAATGATGAAATATAGCTTTTAGTACACATAGAAAGAGTTTCATATGGGATCCCAGAAATTCCTTTCTCTGGGCCTTCTTTCATGCTGCATTGACTAATCTTCCTCCCATACAGGGTCATCGTACATCCTGTGACAGCCAGTTTGGATAAATAACTGTGAATCATTACATTCCTTACAGTGACTACCCAAAGACAGTGAAATTCACCCTACTCATCCCACTAATCTTTTGTGATATATTATTGATGACTATCTTATTAAAAATCTACCCCTTTGCCAGAGGATGTTAGGAAGGAATCAAATCTATTTTTAAAAAAAGGAAGAAAAGAAAAAAAATGAGTATCTCTTACTACTATGTACATGGGTAAATTATATGTAAACATAAGTAGCTAATAAATATATAAATGATATAGAGATAGGTTTTTGAAAGGTATCCTTCTTGTCACTTGGGACTTGCCATATCTGCCTCATAACAACTCAGAAATAACATTGCAAATTCTTGTTAAATGTGTACCTTTGTCATAAAAGCCTATTTTATTCAAATTATTGCTCAACTATAAAAATCCTAGATCATTATCACGATATGTAATATAATTGTAACGTAGGGAGTAGTTATAAGAATCTGATATCCAAAATGAAGGAGGGATTTTCTCTCTTCTAAAACTTGACCCAGAATTGCAGCAGGAAATGGGCTGATCCTAAGGCCTGGAAAATTGTTGGAAATAAGAGTTTAAAAGAGTGAGGGGTGATTTTTATATTATTTATTCTGTCATCACAGTTACTTACTCTTGGGTTTTTGAGAATGCAGGAATGGTAGCCTTTATAGAATATTAGAGGTGAAAGGCAAGAAAAGCTGCCATCTCTATGTCATGCATAAGATTGGGAATATACCTATATTTCTCTTTAGTCTCACAAATACACACATAGGCAGATACATACACACACATGCACTCATGTTAGAGTAGGGATACAAGCAATAAACAAGTTAGATGGCTAAAAATAGAAAGTAATGACTGAACCATGGAAGTAGATGATGGAATGAGTCTAAAAGTATGGAATTTTACTGCCATTAATACATGTAAAAAGAGTGACCCTAAGTTTTCTAGAGGTGATGGCTGATGAATGAGCCCTTTAAATAATTGAATTCATAGCATTTTTCAAATGTGTTTTGTAAAAAAAGGAATGGTGCTGACTTGCATTAGTCAGGAGAGTCTCCATTGTCTTGGTGTTCCTTGCATTTGTGTGTAGAACTGCTAGTTTCTCCTTTAACATGTAACATCAGAGCATGAAGTCATCACTTCCATCCTTTCAACAAGAAAAAAAAGTGAAAAACTAAAGAACAATTATGTTCCTGGGACTCATCAGACTGCCAAACTGCCACCAGAAAATCTAGAGTAGCAAGTGAACTCACAAAATCACCCCTGAGAGCTGCTTAATTGAAATAGCTTCGGTGGTAAGAAGCCAAAGGGTACTTTTTTTAAAAGTCACTGTAGGTTGAGTGAGGACTAATGTGGGAATGTGACTATCCTAAGGGCCTCCATCCTAGGAAGCCCCCATATTCAGGAATCTTATCTCTAGGAACTTTATAGGGTTTTCATGCTGAAAGATCAAGAAAAATACCCTCGTATTTCTATAAGGTCTAAGGGAAGAATTTTAAAATGTATTCACAGCATTCTTCATGAGTCTTACTCTGCAGGTGAAAAGATTATAACAGAGTCTTCTTCATTTGAAAATTAATTGAATCCACAAGACCAAAGACAACATGAATAGAACATAAGCCCTATACTGTAGAATTATGTCCCCCTACCTTTTTGGCAACAGGGACCAGACTTCCACTGACTGCCAAGTGGGGGCAAAAGGCAGTGATACAAGTGATAGGGAACTGCTGTAAATACAGATGAAGCTTCACTTGCTCCTGTGCTGCTCACTACCTGCTATGTGATCTGTTTCCTAATAGGCCACAGACTGTAACCATTTTGGCACCAAGGACTGGTTTCATGGAAAGGATGTGTAGTTCAGGCTTACAAATCAAAGGTTTGTGGCAACCCTACAAGGAGCAATTCTATCAGTGCCAGTTTCCAACAGCACGTGCTTACTCCATGTTTTTGTGTCATGTGTGATTAATTCTTATAATATATAAAATTGTTTTATGGTTATTATATCTATTATATTGTCTTTTGGTCATCTTTGAGGTTACTCTTATAGTTATGTTGGGGTGCTAGCTACATACAGCTATGCCTGTATGCAGCAACAAACTTAATAAAATATGTTTTGTGTGGTCTGACTGTTCTATGAACCAGACTTTCCCTCCTCACTCTCTCTCTGTTTGGGTATTCTTATTTCCTGAGACACAACAATGTTAATGTTAGGCCAATTAATAACCCTTCAGTGGTTTGAAATTATTCAAGTAAAAGGAAAAGTAGCAGATTTCTCAGTTTATTTGTTTCCAGAATCCAGCAGAATAATTTTATAATTATTAATTATAAAAAAGTTATTAATTTTATTTTGTTTTAAATTTATAAATATTATGAATATATATGCATATTTATAAAAATATACATATTAATTATATTAATTTTTAAAAATTTTTATATTAATATGAGGGTGTAAATGATTAGATCACACTGTGTTTGCTAGGTAAAGTGTAAGTTGTAGTTGAGCCCTTCAACCAGGGACTGTGTTATATACCCTCTTATTGTTCCCATTAGGTGAGAGGTTACCAATAACCCTCTTTCTCTTTCCTCCAATACCTCTCCTGCCCTCCCTAACTTGAATTTAATTGTGTTTTTCTCTCCTGTGGGTATGTAGTTATTTATGTATTGGTTTCATATTAATATTGAGTACATTGGATACTTGCTTTTCTATTCTTTTGATATTTTACTAAGAAGAATGTGCTTCAACTCCATCCAGGTAAATATAAAAGATGTAAAGTCTGAATAGTATTCCATGATATACATCTATCATGATTTATTAACCCATTCATGAGTTGATGGGAAGTTGAGTTGATTCCATATCCTGGAAACTATGACTTGACCTGTGATAAAGTTTCCATTGGATACATTCTTATGGTAAAATATATATATTTTTTAACTTCTGGGTAGATACTTAGTAATGGGATTACAGGATCAAATGATCTAAAAAGGGACATGAAGGATCTTTACAGAGAGACCTATGAATCCTTGTTTTCTGAGGGAATAAACAGCAAAAGACATCAGCAAATGGAAGAAAATAACATGCTCATGGCTGGCAAGAACCAACATTGTTAAAAGTCCATACTACCTGAGATGATCTACAGATTTAATGCAATCCATATCAAAGTACCAATGTCATACTTTGAAGAATGAAGAAATAGTACTTCATTTCATATGGAACCAGAAAAAGTCACAAATGATTGATGCAATTCTAAGACATAAAAACATATTTAGAAGTATCTTATTATCAGACATCAGGTTATACTACAAGTCTACAATGATTAAAACAGCATGGTACTGCCACAGAAATAGTGATATAGATCTGTGGAATAGAATTGAAAACCTAAAGATGAATCCATCTGATCTTTGATAAACCAAACAAAAGCATGTACTGGGGAAAAGAACCCCTATTTAATAAATGGTCCTGGGAGAACTGAGTAGCCACATGTAGAAGACTAAAACTGGACCCAAACCTTTAATCACTGGATTTTCTTTGGTTAAAAAAATTTAAGACACAAAATGATAAAATTTCTAGAAGAAAGTATGGGGAAAACTCTTAACAACATTGGCCTGGGAAGGGCATTTGCATCAACACACACACACACACACACACACAAATGAATGAGACATGATTAAACTTAAGTTTCTGCACAGCTAAGGATACAGCAACTAAAGTACATAGACAATCTTCAGAATTTTTGTATGCTATGAATCTAAAAAAGGCCTAATAAGTAGAATCTACTGAGAAAAATTAATCCACAAGAAAATAGTGAACAATCCCATTTATAAGTGAGCAAGAGATAGGAACAGAATCTTCTATGAAGAAGACAGGCAAATGGCTAATAGAAAAAATGCTCACCATCCCTAATCATCAGGCAAATGCAAATTGAAACTACCCTGAGATGTCACTGAACCCCAGTGGGAATAGCCCACATCACAAAGTCCAAAGCTGCAGATGCTGATGTGGATGTGGTAAGAATGGAACACTCTTACATTGCTGCTGGGATTGCAAACTAATACGGCCTCTATGGAAAGAAGTATGGAGAATCCTCAAAGAGCTAAAAGATTTCTCACCTGAAATCAAAATCTAGCAATGACTAAGCTTAGTCAGGAGGCATGTCAATTTAATTGACGGAAATTAAAAATGCTGCTCCAATGAACACACAAATGATAAAGTGAAACAAACTTACTGCTTATATGAAGACAGTTCCAGTAGGCATGATGGAAGATCAAACCAACCAAAACATTCACTTAATCCAAAGCCTTATGCAGAGTAAGGTTCTGATTCTGTTTGATTCTAAGAATACTAAGAGAGGTGAGGAAGCTGCAGAAGAAAAATTCAAAGGTAGCAGAGGTTAGTTCATAGTTCATAGTTCAATTAAGTTGTCTCCTAACATCAAAGTGCAAGATGAGGCAATAAGTGCTGATACAGTAGATACGTAAAGCTATCTGGGAGATATAACATAATTCATGAGGGTGGCTATACTAAGCAACATATTTTCATTGTAGACAAAATAGTCTTTTATTGGAAGAAGATGACAACTAGAACTTTCTTAGACAGAAAAAGTCAATATCTGGCTTCAAGGCTTCAAAGAACATACTGACTCTTTTTTTTTTTTTAATTGAATGTTAACTATGTACATTAATGCACTTCTGGGGTACAGTGTGGGGTTTTCACATGCATTCTGAAATACTTCCATCAAACTCGTCAACACAGCCTTCATGTCATTTTCTCAGTTATTGCTTTAAAA